>JAYJMR010000117.1:0-89708 GCA_037074705.1 Zhengitettix transpicula
TAAAATTGTGAAAAAAAGAAAAAATGATGTGACTTTTCTTAAGGAAGCGACCTTGCTGAACACGAATCCGGTGTTTTTAGCCCTCTATCTCTTACGGTTTAGGAGTTACAGGCATTTTTCTGTATTTTCTAAAATTGTGAAAAAAAGAAAAAATGATGTGACTTTTCTTAAGGAAGCGACCTTGCTGAACACGAATCCGGTGTTTTTAGCCCTCTATCTCTTATGGTTTAGGAGTTACAAGCATTTTTCTGTATTTTCTAAAATTGTGAAGAAAAGAAAAAATGATGTGACTTTTCTTAAGGAAGCGACCTAGCTGAACACGAATCCGGTGTTTTTAGCCCTCTATCTCTTACGGTTTAGGAGTTACAGGCATTTAACTGTATTGTCTAAAATTGTGAAAAACAGAAAAAATGATGTGACTTTTCCTAAGGGAAGCGACCTTGTTGAACACGAATCCGGTGTTTTTAGCCCTCTATCTCTTATGGTTTAGGAGTTACAGGCATTTTTCTGTATTTTCTAAAATTGTGAAAAAAAGAAAAAATGATATGACTTTTCTTAAGGAAGCGACCTTGCTGAACACGAATTCGGTGTTTTTAGCCCTCTATCGCTTACGGTTTAAAATTTACAGGCATTTTTCTGTATTTTCTAAAATTGTAAAAAAAAGAAAAAATGATGTGACTTTTCTTAAGGAAGCGACGTTGCTGAACACGAATCCGGTGTTTTTAGCCCTCTATCGCTTACGGTTTAGGAGTTGCAAGCATTTTTCTGTATTTTCTAAAATTGTGAAAAAAATAAAAAATGATGTGACTTTTCTTAAGGAAGCGACCTTGCTGAACACGAATCCGGTGATTTTAGCCCTCTATCTCTTATGGTTTAGGAGTTACAGGCATTTTTCTGTATTTTCTAAAATTGTGAAAAAAAGAAAAAATGATGTGACTTTTATTAAGGAAGCGACCTTGCTGAACACGAATCCGGTGTTTTTAGCCCTCTATCTCTTATGGTTTAGGAGTTACAGGCATTTTTCTGTATTTTCTAAAATTGTGAAAAAAAGAAAAAATTAAGTGTTTTTTCTTAAGGAAGCGACCTTGCTGAACACGAATCCGGTGTTTTTAGCCCTTTATCTCTTACGGTTTAGGAGTTACAGGCATTTTTCTGTATTTTCTAAAATTGTGAAAAAAAGAAAAAATGATGTGACTTTTCTTAAGGAAGCGACCTTGCTGAACACGAATCCGGTGTTTTTAGCCCTCTATCTCTTATGGTTTAGGAGTTACAGGCATTTTCTGTATTTTCTAAATTTGTGAAAAAAAGAAAAAATGATGTGACTTTTTTTACGGAAGCGACCTTTCTGAACACGAATCCGGTGTTTTTAGCCCTCTATCTCTTATGGTTTAGGAGTTACAGGCATTTTTCTGTATTTTCTAAAATTGTGAAAAAAAGAAAAAATGATGTGACTTTTCTTAAGGAAGCGACCTTGCTAAACACGAATCCGGTGTTTTTAGCTCTCTATCGCTTACGGTTTAGGAGTTACAGGCATTTTTCTGTATTTTCTAAAATTGTGAAAAAAAGAAAAAATGATGTGACTTTTCTTAAGGAAGCGACCTTTCTGAACACGAATCCGGTGTTTTTAGCCCTCTATCTCTTACGGTTTAGGAGTTACAGGCATTTTTCTGTATTTTCTAAAATTGTGAAAAAAAAGAAAAAATGATGTGACTTTTCTTAAGGAAGCGACCTTGCTGAACACGAATCCGGTGTTTTTAGCCCTCTATCTCTTTTGGTTTAGGAGTTACAGGCATTTTTCTGTATTTTCTAAAATTGTGAAAAAAAGAAAAAATGATGTGACTTTTCTTAAGGAAGCGACCTTTCTGAACACGAATCCGGTGTTTTTAGCCCTCTATCTCTTATGGTTTAGGATTTACAGGCATTTTTCTGTATTTTCTAAAATTGTGAAAAAAAAGAAAAAATGATGTGACTTTTCCTAAGGAAGCGACCTTTCTGAACACGAATCCGGTGTTTTTAGCCCTCTATCTCTTATGGTTTAGGAGTTACAGGCATTTTTCTGTATTTTCTAAAATTGTGAAAAAAAGAAAAAATGATGTGACTTTTCTTAAGAAAACGACCTTGCTAAACACGAATACGGTGTTTTTAGCCCTCTATCTATTATGGTTTAGGAGTTACAGGCATTTTTCTGTATTTTCTAAAATTGTGAAAAAAAGAAAAAATGATGTGACTTTTCTTAAGGAAGCGACCTTGCTGAACACGAATCCGGTGTTTTTAGCCCTCTATCTCTTATGGTTTAGGAGTTACAGGCATTTTTCTGTATTTTCTAAAATTGTGAAAAAAAGAAAAAATTAAGTGTTTTTTCTTAAGGAAGCGACCTAGCTGAACACGAATCCGGTGTTTTTAGCCCTTTATCTCTTACGGTTTAGAAGTTACAGGCATTTTTCTGTATTTTCTAAAATTGTGAAAAAAAGAAAAAAATGATGTGACTTTTCTTAAGGAAGCGACCTTGCTGAACACGAATCCGGTGTTTTTAGCCCTCTATCTCTTATGGTTTAGGAGTTACAGGCATTTTTCTGTATTTTCTAAATTTGTGAAAAAAAGAAAAAATGATGTGACTTTTTTTAAGGAAGCGACCTTTCTGAACACGAATCCGGTGTTATTAGCCCTCTATCTCTTATGGTTTAGGAGTTACAGGCATTTTTCTGTATTTTCTAAAATTGTGAAAAAAAGAAAAAATGATGTGACTTTTCTTAAGGAAGCGACCTTGCTAAACACGAATCCGGTGTTTTTAGCCCTCTATCTCTTACGGTTTAGGAGTTACAGGCATTTTTCTGTATTTTCTAAAATTGTGAAAAAAAGAAAAAATGATGTGACTTTTCTTAAGGAAGCGACCTTGCTGAACACGAATCCGGTGTTTTTAGCCCTCTATCTCTTTTGGTTTAGGAGTTACAGGCATTTTTCTGTATTTTCTAAAATTGTGAAAAAAAGAAAAAATGATGTGACTTTTCTTAAGGAAGCGACCTTTCTGAACACGAATCCGGTGTTTTTAGCCCTCTATCTCTTATGGTTTAGGAGTTACAGGCATTTTTCTGTATTTTCTAAAATTGTGAAAAAAAAGAAAAAATGATGTGACTTTTCCTAAGGAAGCGACCTTTCTGAACACGAATCCGGTGTTTTTAACCCTCTATCTCTTATGGTTTAGGAGTTACAGGCATTTATCTGCAAGCGAACATTAGTAAAAACTTACAAATTAATATTCCGCGGATCGAATTATTTTATAATTTTAATTTCTTCTCTACTAAAGTTTCTTTACATGTATATATATATACACTCTTCTGTGAGTTAAAAAAAAAAAAAAAAAAAAAAAAAAAAAAAAAAACACGACTGCCCGTTGTAATCTACGAACGTCTTCCTCGCCGCCGCACGCACGCAGCATAGCTGTTGCAAGCGAACATTAGTAAAAACTTACAAATTAATATTCCGCGGATCGAATTATTTTATAATTTTAATTTCTTCTCTACTAAAGTTTCTTTACATGTATATATATATACACTCTTCTGTGAGTTAAAAAAAAAAAAAAAAAAAAAAAAAAAAAAAAAAAAAACACGACTGCCCGTTGTAATCTACGAACGTCTTCCTCGCCGCCGCACGCACGCAGCATAGCTGTTGCAAGCGAACATTAGTAAAAACTTACAAATTAATATTCCGCGGATCGAATTATTTTATAATTTTAATTTCTTCTCTACTAAAGTTTCTTTACATGTATATATATATACACTCTTCTGTGAGTTAAAAAAAAAAAAAAAAAAAAAAAAAAAAAAAAAAAAAAACACGACTGCCCGTTGTAATCTACGAACGTCTTCCTCGCCGCCGCACGCACGCAGCATAGCTGTTGCAAGCGAACATTAGTAAAAACTTACAAATTAATATTCCGCGGATCGAATTATTTTATAATTTTAATTTCTTCTCTACTAAAGTTTCTTTACATGTATATATATATACACTCTTCTGTGAGTTAAAAAAAAAAAAAAAAAAAAAAAAAAAAAAAAAAAAAAAACACGACTGCCCGTTGTAATCTACGAACGTCTTCCTCGCCGCCGCACGCACGCAGCATAGCTGTTGCAAGCGAACATTAGTAAAAACTTACAAATTAATATTCCGCGGATCGAATTATTTTATAATTTTAATTTCTTCTCTACTAAAGTTTCTTTACATGTATATATATATACACTCTTCTGTGAGTTAAAAAAAAAAAAAAAAAAAAAAAAAAAAAAAAAAAAAACACGACTGCCCGTTGTAATCTACGAACGTCTTCCTCGCCGCCGCACGCACGCAGCATAGCTGTTGCAAGCGAACATTAGTAAAAACTTACAAATTAATATTCCGCGGATCGAATTATTTTATAATTTTAATTTCTTCTCTACTAAAGTTTCTTTACATGTATATATATATACACTCTTCTGTGAGTTAAAAAAAAAAAAAAAAAAAAAAAAAAAAAAAAAAAAACACGACTGCCCGTTGTAATCTACGAACGTCTTCCTCGCCGCCGCACGCACGCAGCATAGCTGTTGCAAGCGAACATTAGTAAAAACTTACAAATTAATATTCCGCGGATCGAATTATTTTATAATTTTAATTTCTTCTCTACTAAAGTTTCTTTACATGTATATATATATACACTCTTCTGTGAGTTAAAAAAAAAAAAAAAAAAAAAAAAAAAAAAAAAAAAACACGACTGCCCGTTGTAATCTACGAACGTCTTCCTCGCCGCCGCACGCACGCAGCATAGCTGTTGCAAGCGAACATTAGTAAAAACTTACAAATTAATATTCCGCGGATCGAATTATTTTATAATTTTAATTTCTTCTCTACTAAAGTTTCTTTACATGTATATATATATACACTCTTCTGTGAGTTAAAAAAAAAAAAAAAAAAAAAAAAAAAAAAAAAAAAAACACGACTGCCCGTTGTAATCTACGAACGTCTTCCTCGCCGCCGCACGCCACGCACGCAGCATAGCTGTTGCAAGCGAACATTAGTAAAAACTTACAAATTAATATTCCGCGGATCGAATTATTTTATAATTTTAATTTCTTCTCTACTAAAGTTTCTTTACATGTATATATATATACACTCTTCTGTGAGTTAAAAAAAAAAAAAAAAAAAAAAAAAAAAAAAAAAAAAACACGACTGCCCGTTGTAATCTACGAACGTCTTCCTCGCCGCCGCACGCACGCAGCATAGCTGTTGCAAGCGAACATTAGTAAAAACTTACAAATTAATATTCCGCGGATCGAATTATTTTATAATTTTAATTTCTTCTCTACTAAAGTTTCTTTACATGTATATATATATACACTCTTCTGTGAGTTAAAAAAAAAAAAAAAAAAAAAAAAAAAAAAAAAAAAAACACGACTGCCCGTTGTAATCTACGAACGTCTTCCTCGCCGCCGCACGCACGCAGCATAGCTGTTGCAAGCGAACATTAGTAAAAACTTACAAATTAATATTCCGCGGATCGAATTATTTTATAATTTTAATTTCTTCTCTACTAAAGTTTCTTTACATGTATATATATATACACTCTTCTGTGAGTTAAAAAAAAAAAAAAAAAAAAAAAAAAAAAAAAAAAAACACGACTGCCCGTTGTAATCTACGAACGTCTTCCTCGCCGCCGCACGCACGCAGCATAGCTGTTGCAAGCGAACATTAGTAAAAACTTACAAATTAATATTCCGCGGATCGAATTATTTTATAATTTTAATTTCTTCTCTACTAAAGTTTCTTTACATGTATATATATATACACTCTTCTGTGAGTTAAAAAAAAAAAAAAAAAAAAAAAAAAAAAAAAAAAAACACGACTGCCCGTTGTAATCTACGAACGTCTTCCTCGCCGCCGCACGCACGCAGCATAGCTGTTGCAAGCGAACATTAGTAAAAACTTACAAATTAATATTCCGCGGATCGAATTATTTTATAATTTTAATTTCTTCTCTACTAAAGTTTCTTTACATGTATATATATATACACTCTTCTGTGAGTTAAAAAAAAAAAAAAAAAAAAAAAAAAAAAAAAAAAAAACACGACTGCCCGTTGTAATCTACGAACGTCTTCCTCGCCGCCGCACGCACGCAGCATAGCTGTTGCAAGCGAACATTAGTAAAAACTTACAAATTAATATTCCGCGGATCGAATTATTTTATAATTTTAATTTCTTCTCTACTAAAGTTTCTTTACATGTATATATATATACACTCTTCTGTGAGTTAAAAAAAAAAAAAAAAAAAAAAAAAAAAAAAAAAAAAACACGACTGCCCGTTGTAATCTACGAACGTCTTCCTCGCCGCCGCACGCACGCAGCATAGCTGTTGCAAGCGAACATTAGTAAAAACTTACAAATTAATATTCCGCGGATCGAATTATTTTATAATTTTAATTTCTTCTCTACTAAAGTTTCTTTACATGTATATATATATACACTCTTCTGTGAGTTAAAAAAAAAAAAAAAAAAAAAAAAAAAAAAAAAAAAAACACGACTGCCCGTTGTAATCTACGAACGTCTTCCTCGCCGCCGCACGCACGCAGCATAGCTGTTGCAAGCGAACATTAGTAAAAACTTACAAATTAATATTCCGCGGATCGAATTATTTTATAATTTTAATTTCTTCTCTACTAAAGTTTCTTTACATGTATATATATATACACTCTTCTGTGAGTTAAAAAAAAAAAAAAAAAAAAAAAAAAAAAAAAAAAAAACACGACTGCCCGTTGTAATCTACGAACGTCTTCCTCGCCGCCGCACGCACGCAGCATAGCTGTTGCAAGCGAACATTAGTAAAAACTTACAAATTAATATTCCGCGGATCGAATTATTTTATAATTTTAATTTCTTCTCTACTAAAGTTTCTTTACATGTATATATATATACACTCTTCTGTGAGTTAAAAAAAAAAAAAAAAAAAAAAAAAAAAAAAAAAAAAACACGACTGCCCGTTGTAATCTACGAACGTCTTCCTCGCCGCCGCACGCACGCAGCATAGCTGTTGCAAGCGAACATTAGTAAAAACTTACAAATTAATATTCCGCGGATCGAATTATTTTATAATTTTAATTTCTTCTCTACTAAAGTTTCTTTACATGTATATATATATACACTCTTCTGTGAGTTAAAAAAAAAAAAAAAAAAAAAAAAAAAAAAAAAAAAAACACGACTGCCCGTTGTAATCTACGAACGTCTTCCTCGCCGCCGCACGCACGCAGCATAGCTGTTGCAAGCGAACATTAGTAAAAACTTACAAATTAATATTCCGCGGATCGAATTATTTTATAATTTTAATTTCTTCTCTACTAAAGTTTCTTTACATGTATATATATATACACTCTTCTGTGAGTTAAAAAAAAAAAAAAAAAAAAAAAAAAAAAAAAAAAAAACACGACTGCCCGTTGTAATCTACGAACGTCTTCCTCGCCGCCGCACGCACGCAGCATAGCTGTTGCAAGCGAACATTAGTAAAAACTTACAAATTAATATTCCGCGGATCGAATTATTTTATAATTTTAATTTCTTCTCTACTAAAGTTTCTTTACATGTATATATATATACACTCTTCTGTGAGTTAAAAAAAAAAAAAAAAAAAAAAAAAAAAAAAAAAAAAACACGACTGCCCGTTGTAATCTACGAACGTCTTCCTCGCCGCCGCACGCACGCAGCATAGCTGTTGCAAGCGAACATTAGTAAAAACTTACAAATTAATATTCCGCGGATCGAATTATTTTATAATTTTAATTTCTTCTCTACTAAAGTTTCTTTACATGTATATATATATACACTCTTCTGTGAGTTAAAAAAAAAAAAAAAAAAAAAAAAAAAAAAAAAAAAAACACGACTGCCCGTTGTAATCTACGAACGTCTTCCTCGCCGCCGCACGCACGCAGCATAGCTGTTGCAAGCGAACATTAGTAAAAACTTACAAATTAATATTCCGCGGATCGAATTATTTTATAATTTTAATTTCTTCTCTACTAAAGTTTCTTTACATGTATATATATATACACTCTTCTGTGAGTTAAAAAAAAAAAAAAAAAAAAAAAAAAAAAAAAAAAAAACACGACTGCCCGTTGTAATCTACGAACGTCTTCCTCGCCGCCGCACGCACGCAGCATAGCTGTTGCAAGCGAACATTAGTAAAAACTTACAAATTAATATTCCGCGGATCGAATTATTTTATAATTTTAATTTCTTCTCTACTAAAGTTTCTTTACATGTATATATATATACACTCTTCTGTGAGTTAAAAAAAAAAAAAAAAAAAAAAAAAAAAAAAAAAAAAACACGACTGCCCGTTGTAATCTACGAACGTCTTCCTCGCCGCCGCACGCACGCAGCATAGCTGTTGCAAGCGAACATTAGTAAAAACTTACAAATTAATATTCCGCGGATCGAATTATTTTATAATTTTAATTTCTTCTCTACTAAAGTTTCTTTACATTGAGTTAAAAAAAAAAAAAAAAAAAAAAAAAAAAAAAAAAAAAACACGACTGCCCGTTGTAATCTACGAACGTCTTCCTCGCCGCCGCACGCACGCAGCATAGCTGTTGCAAGCGAACATTAGTAAAAACTTACAAATTAATATTCCGCGGATCGAATTATTTTATAATTTTAATTTCTTCTCTACTAAAGTTTCTTTACATGTATATATATATACACTCTTCTGTGAGTTAAAAAAAAAAAAAAAAAAAAAAAAAAAAAAAAAAAAAACACGACTGCCCGTTGTAATCTACGAACGTCTTCCTCGCCGCCGCACGCACGCAGCATAGCTGTTGCAAGCGAACATTAGTAAAAACTTACAAATTAATATTCCGCGGATCGAATTATTTTATAATTTTAATTTCTTCTCTACTAAAGTTTCTTTACATGTATATATATATACACTCTTCTGTGAGTTAAAAAAAAAAAAAAAAAAAAAAAAAAAAAAAAAAAAAACACGACTGCCCGTTGTAATCTACGAACGTCTTCCTCGCCGCCGCACGCACGCAGCATAGCTGTTGCAAGCGAACATTAGTAAAAACTTACAAATTAATATTCCGCGGATCGAATTATTTTATAATTTTAATTTCTTCTCTACTAAAGTTTCTTTACATGTATATATATATACACTCTTCTGTGAGTTAAAAAAAAAAAAAAAAAAAAAAAAAAAAAAAAAAAAAACACGACTGCCCGTTGTAATCTACGAACGTCTTCCTCGCCGCCGCACGCACGCAGCATAGCTGTTGCAAGCGAACATTAGTAAAAACTTACAAATTAATATTCCGCGGATCGAATTATTTTATAATTTTAATTTCTTCTCTACTAAAGTTTCTTTACATGTATATATATATACACTCTTCTGTGAGTTAAAAAAAAAAAAAAAAAAAAAAAAAAAAAAAAAAAAAACACGACTGCCCGTTGTAATCTACGAACGTCTTCCTCGCCGCCGCACGCACGCAGCATAGCTGTTGCAAGCGAACATTAGTAAAAACTTACAAATTAATATTCCGCGGATCGAATTATTTTATAATTTTAATTTCTTCTCTACTAAAGTTTCTTTACATGTATATATATATACACTCTTCTGTGAGTTAAAAAAAAAAAAAAAAAAAAAAAAAAAAAAAAAAAAAACACGACTGCCCGTTGTAATCTACGAACGTCTTCCTCGCCGCCGCACGCACGCAGCATAGCTGTTGCAAGCGAACATTAGTAAAAACTTACAAATTAATATTCCGCGGATCGAATTATTTTATAATTTTAATTTCTTCTCTACTAAAGTTTCTTTACATGTATATATATATACACTCTTCTGTGAGTTAAAAAAAAAAAAAAAAAAAAAAAAAAAAAAAAAAAAAACACGACTGCCCGTTGTAATCTACGAACGTCTTCCTCGCCGCCGCACGCACGCAGCATAGCTGTTGCAAGCGAACATTAGTAAAAACTTACAAATTAATATTCCGCGGATCGAATTATTTTATAATTTTAATTTCTTCTCTACTAAAGTTTCTTTACATGTATATATATATACACTCTTCTGTGAGTTAAAAAAAAAAAAAAAAAAAAAAAAAAAAAAAAAAAAAACACGACTGCCCGTTGTAATCTACGAACGTCTTCCTCGCCGCCGCACGCACGCAGCATAGCTGTTGCAAGCGAACATTAGTAAAAACTTACAAATTAATATTCCGCGGATCGAATTATTTTATAATTTTAATTTCTTCTCTACTAAAGTTTCTTTACATGTATATATATATACACTCTTCTGTGAGTTAAAAAAAAAAAAAAAAAAAAAAAAAAAAAAAAAAAAAACACGACTGCCCGTTGTAATCTACGAACGTCTTCCTCGCCGCCGCACGCACGCAGCATAGCTGTTGCAAGCGAACATTAGTAAAAACTTACAAATTAATATTCCGCGGATCGAATTATTTTATAATTTTAATTTCTTCTCTACTAAAGTTTCTTTACATGTATATATATATACACTCTTCTGTGAGTTAAAAAAAAAAAAAAAAAAAAAAAAAAAAAAAAAAAAACACGACTGCCCGTTGTAATCTACGAACGTCTTCCTCGCCGCCGCACGCACGCAGCATAGCTGTTGCAAGCGAACATTAGTAAAAACTTACAAATTAATATTCCGCGGATCGAATTATTTTATAATTTTAATTTCTTCTCTACTAAAGTTTCTTTACATGTATATATATATACACTCTTCTGTGAGTTAAAAAAAAAAAAAAAAAAAAAAAAAAAAAAAAAAAAAACACGACTGCCCGTTGTAATCTACGAACGTCTTCCTCGCCGCCGCACGCACGCAGCATAGCTGTTGCAAGCGAACATTAGTAAAAACTTACAAATTAATATTCCGCGGATCGAATTATTTTATAATTTTAATTTCTTCTCTACTAAAGTTTCTTTACATGTATATATATATACACTCTTCTGTGAATTAAAAAAAAAAAAAAAAAAAAAAAAAAAAAAAAAAAAAACACGACTGCCCGTTGTAATCTACGAACGTCTTCCTCGCCGCCGCACGCACGCAGCATAGCTGTTGCAAGCGAACATTAGTAAAAACTTACAAATTAATATTAATTAATATTCCGCGGATCGAATTATTTTATAATTTTAATTTCTTCTCTACTAAAGTTTCTTTACATGTATATATATATACACTCTTCTGTGAGTTAAAAAAAAAAAAAAAAAAAAAAAAAAAAAAAAAAAAAACACGACTGCCCGTTGTAATCTACGAACGTCTTCCTCGCCGCCGCACGCACGCAGCATAGCTGTTGCAAGCGAACATTAGTAAAAACTTACAAATTAATATTCCGCGGATCGAATTATTTTATAATTTTAATTTCTTCTCTACTAAAGTTTCTTTACATGTATATATATATACACTCTTCTGTGAGTTAAAAAAAAAAAAAAAAAAAAAAAAAAAAAAAAAAAAAACACGACTGCCCGTTGTAATCTACGAACGTCTTCCTCGCCGCCGCACGCACGCAGCATAGCTGTTGCAAGCGAACATTAGTAAAAACTTACAAATTAATATTCCGCGGATCGAATTATTTTATAATTTTAATTTCTTCTCTACTAAAGTTTCTTTACATGTATATATATATACACTCTTCTGTGAGTTAAAAAAAAAAAAAAAAAAAAAAAAAAAAAAAAAAAAACACGACTGCCCGTTGTAATCTACGAACGTCTTCCTCGCCGCCGCACGCACGCAGCATAGCTGTTGCAAGCGAACATTAGTAAAAACTTACAAATTAATATTCCGCGGATCGAATTATTTTATAATTTTAATTTCTTCTCTACTAAAGTTTCTTTACATGTATATATATATACACTCTTCTGTGAAATAAAAAAAAAAAAAAAAAAAAAAAAAAAAAAAAAAAAAACACGACTGCCCGTTGTAATCTACGAACGTCTTCCTCGCCGCCGCACGCACGCAGCATAGCTGTTGCAAGCGAACATTAGTAAAAACTTACAAATTAATATTCCGCGGATCGAATTATTTTATAATTTTAATTTCTTCTCTACTAAAGTTTCTTTACATGTATATATATATACACTCTTCTGTGAGTTAAAAAAAAAAAAAAAAAAAAAAAAAAAAAAAAAAAAAACACGACTGCCCGTTGTAATCTACGAACGTCTTCCTCGCCGCCGCACGCACGCAGCATAGCTGTTGCAAGCGAACATTAGTAAAAACTTACAAATTAATATTCCGCGGATCGAATTATTTTATAATTTTAATTTCTTCTCTACTAAAGTTTCTTTACATGTATATATATATACACTCTTCTGTGAGTTAAAAAAAAAAAAAAAAAAAAAAAAAAAAAAAAAAAAAACACGACTGCCCGTTGTAATCTACGAACGTCTTCCTCGCCGCCGCACGCACGCAGCATAGCTGTTGCAAGCGAACATTAGTAAAAACTTACAAATTAATATTCCGCGGATCGAATTATTTTATAATTTTAATTTCTTCTCTACTAAAGTTTCTTTACATGTATATATATATACACTCTTCTGTGAGTTAAAAAAAAAAAAAAAAAAAAAAAAAAAAAAAAAAAAA
This sequence comes from Zhengitettix transpicula, assembly GCA_037074705.1. Lineage (NCBI taxonomy): Eukaryota > Metazoa > Arthropoda > Insecta > Orthoptera > Tetrigidae > Zhengitettix > Zhengitettix transpicula. Next base: position 12,593 of record JAYJMR010000117.1, read on the forward strand.
ACACGACGACTGCCCGTTGTAATCTACGAACGTCTTCCTCGCCGCCGCACGCACGCAGCATAGCTGTTGCAAGCGAACATTAGTAAAAACTTACAAATTAATATTCCGCGGATCGAATTATTTTATAATTTTAATTTCTTCTCTACTAAAGTTTCTTTACATGTATATATATATACACTCTTCTGTGAGTTAAAAAAAAAAAAAAAAAAAAAAAAAAAAAAAAAAAAAACACGACTGCCCGTTGTAATCTACGAACGTCTTCCTCGCCGCCGCACGCACGCAGCATAGCTGTTGCAAGCGAACATTAGTAAAAACTTACAAATTAATATTCCGCGGATCGAATTATTTTATAATTTTAATTTCTTCTCTACTAAAGTTTCTTTACATGTATATATATATACACTCTTCTGTGAGTTAAAAAAAAAAAAAAAAAAAAAAAAAAAAAAAAAAAAAACACGACTGCCCGTTGTAATCTACGAACGTCTTCCTCGCCGCCGCACGCACGCAGCATAGCTGTTGCAAGCGAACATTAGTAAAAACTTACAAATTAATATTCCGCGGATCGAATTATTTTATAATTTTAATTTCTTCTCTACTAAAGTTTCTTTACATGTATATATATATACACTCTTCTGTGAGTTAAAAAAAAAAAAAAAAAAAAAAAAAAAAAAAAAAAAAACACGACTGCCCGTTGTAATCTACGAACGTCTTCCTCGCCGCCGCACGCACGCAGCATAGCTGTTGCAAGCGAACATTAGTAAAAACTTACAAATTAATATTCCGCGGATCGAATTATTTTATAATTTTAATTTCTTCTCTACTAAAGTTTCTTTACATGTATATATATATACACTCTTCTGTGAGTTAAAAAAAAAAAAAAAAAAAAAAAAAAAAAAAAAAAAAAACACGACTGCCCGTTGTAATCTACGAACGTCTTCCTCGCCGCCGCACGCACGCAGCATAGCTGTTGCAAGCGAACATTAGTAAAAACTTACAAATTAATATTCCGCGGATCGAATTATTTTATAATTTTAATTTCTTCTCTACTAAAGTTTCTTTACATGTATATATATATACACTCTTCTGTGAGTTAAAAAAAAAAAAAAAAAAAAAAAAAAAAAAAAAAAAAAACACGACTGCCCGTTGTAATCTACGAACGTCTTCCTCGCCGCCGCACGCACGCAGCATAGCTGTTGCAAGCGAACATTAGTAAAAACTTACAAATTAATATTCCGCGGATCGAATTATTTTATAATTTTAATTTCTTCTCTACTAAAGTTTCTTTACATGTATATATATATACACTCTTCTGTGAGTTAAAAAAAAAAAAAAAAAAAAAAAAAAAAAAAAAAAAACACGACTGCCCGTTGTAATCTACGAACGTCTTCCTCGCCGCCGCACGCACGCAGCATAGCTGTTGCAAGCGAACATTAGTAAAAACTTACAAATTAATATTCCGCGGATCGAATTATTTTATAATTTTAATTTCTTCTCTACTAAAGTTTCTTTACATGTATATATATATACACTCTTCTGTGAGTTAAAAAAAAAAAAAAAAAAAAAAAAAAAAAAAAAAAAAAAACACGACTGCCCGTTGTAATCTACGAACGTCTTCCTCGCCGCCGCACGCACGCAGCATAGCTGTTGCAAGCGAACATTAGTAAAAACTTACAAATTAATATTCCGCGGATCGAATTATTTTATAATTTTAATTTCTTCTCTACTAAAGTTTCTTTACATGTATATATATATACACTCTTCTGTGAGTTAAAAAAAAAAAAAAAAAAAAAAAAAAAAAAAAAAAAAACACGACTGCCCGTTGTAATCTACGAACGTCTTCCTCGCCGCCGCACGCACGCAGCATAGCTGTTGCAAGCGAACATTAGTAAAAACTTACAAATTAATATTCCGCGGATCGAATTATTTTATAATTTTAATTTCTTCTCTACTAAAGTTTCTTTATTTACATGTATATATATATACACTCTTCTGTGAGTTAAAAAAAAAAAAAAAAAAAAAAAAAAAAAAAAAAAAAAAACACGACTGCCCGTTGTAATCTACGAACGTCTTCCTCGCCGCCGCACGCACGCAGCATAGCTGTTGCAAGCGAACATTAGTAAAAACTTACAAATTAATATTCCGCGGATCGAATTATTTTATAATTTTCTTCTCTACTAAAGTTTCTTTACATGTATATATATATACACTCTTCTGTGAGTTAAAAAAAAAAAAAAAAAAAAAAAAAAAAAAAAAAAAAAAACACGACTGCCCGTTGTAATCTACGAACGTCTTCCTCGCCGCCGCACGCACGCAGCATAGCTGTTGCAAGCGAACATTAGTAAAAACTTACAAATTAATATTCCGCGGATCGAATTATTTTATAATTTTAATTTCTTCTCTACTAAAGTTTCTTTACATGTATATATATATACACTCTTCTGTGAGTTAAAAAAAAAAAAAAAAAAAAAAAAAAAAAAAAAAAAAAAACACGACTGCCCGTTGTAATCTACGAACGTCTTCCTCGCCGCCGCACGCACGCAGCATAGCTGTTGCAAGCGAACATTAGTAAAAACTTACAAATTAATATTCCGCGGATCGAATTATTTTATAATTTTAATTTCTTCTCTACTAAAGTTTCTTTACATGTATATATATATACACTCTTCTGTGAGTTAAAAAAAAAAAAAAAAAAAAAAAAAAAAAAAAAAAAAAAACACGACTGCCCGTTGTAATCTACGAACGTCTTCCTCGCCGCCGCACGCACGCAGCATAGCTGTTGCAAGTGCAAGCGAACATTAGTAAAAACTTACAAATTAATATTCCGCGGATCGAATTATTTTATAATTTTAATTTCTTCTCTACTAAAGTTTCTTTACATGTATATATATATACACTCTTCTGTGAGTTAAAAAAAAAAAAAAAAAAAAAAAAAAAAAAAAAAAAAAAACACGACTGCCCGTTGTAATCTACGAACGTCTTCCTCGCCGCCGCACGCACGCAGCATAGCTGTTGCAAGCGAACATTAGTAAAAACTTACAAATTAATATTCCGCGGATCGAATTATTTTATAATTTTAATTTCTTCTCTACTAAAGTTTCTTTACATGTATATATATATACACTCTTCTGTGAGTTAAAAAAAAAAAAAAAAAAAAAAAAAAAAAAAAAAAAAAAAACACGACTGCCCGTTGTAATCTACGAACGTCTTCCTCGCCGCCGCACGCACGCAGCATAGCTGTTGCAAGCGAACATTAGTAAAAACTTACAAATTAATATTCCGCGGATCGAATTATTTTATAATTTTAATTTCTTCTCTACTAAAGTTTCTTTACATGTATATATATATACACTCTTCTGTGAGTTAAAAAAAAAAAAAAAAAAAAAAAAAAAAAAAAAAAAAAAAACACGACTGCCCGTTGTAATCTACGAACGTCTTCCTCGCCGCCGCACGCACGCAGCATAGCTGTTGCAAGCGAACATTAGTAAAAACTTACAAATTAATATTCCGCGGATCGAATTATTTTATAATTTTAATTTCTTCTCTACTAAAGTTTCTTTACATGTATATATATATACACTCTTCTGTGAGTTAAAAAAAAAAAAAAAAAAAAAAAAAAAAAAAAAAAAAAAACACGACTGCCCGTTGTAATCTACGAACGTCTTCCTCGCCGCCGCACGCACGCAGCATAGCTGTTGCAAGCGAACATTAGTAAAAACTTACAAATTAATATTCCGCGGATCGAATTATTTTATAATTTTAATTTCTTCTCTACTAAAGTTTCTTTACATGTATATATATATACACTCTTCTGTGAGTTAAAAAAAAAAAAAAAAAAAAAAAAAAAAAAACACGACTGCCCGTTGTAATCTACGAACGTCTTCCTCGCCGCCGCACGCACGCAGCATAGCTGTTGCAAGCGAACATTAGTAAAAACTTACAAATTAATATTCCGCGGATCGAATTATTTTATAATTTTAATTTCTTCTCTACTAAAGTTTCTTTACATGTATATATATATACACTCTTCTGTGAGTTAAAAAAAAAAAAAAAAAAAAAAAAAAAAAAAAAAAAAACACGACTGCCCGTTGTAATCTACGAACGTCTTCCTCGCCGCCGCACGCACGCAGCATAGCTGTTGCAAGCGAACATTAGTAAAAACTTACAAATTAATATTCCGCGGATCGAATTATTTTATAATTTTAATTTCTTCTCTACTAAAGTTTCTTTACATGTATATATATATACACTCTTCTGTGAGTTAAAAAAAAAAAAAAAAAAAAAAAAAAAAAAAAAAAAAAACACGACTGCCCGTTGTAATCTACGAACGTCTTCCTCGCCGCCGCACGCACGCAGCATAGCTGTTGCAAGCGAACATTAGTAAAAACTTACAAATTAATATTCCGCGGATCGAATTATTTTATAATTTTAATTTCTTCTCTACTAAAGTTTCTTTACATGTATATATATATACACTCTTCTGTGAGTTAAAAAAAAAAAAAAAAAAAAAAAAAAAAAAAAAAAAAAAACACGACTGCCCGTTGTAATCTACGAACGTCTTCCTCGCCGCCGCACGCACGCAGCATAGCTGTTGCAAGCGAACATTAGTAAAAACTTACAAATTAATATTCCGCGGATCGAATTATTTTATAATTTTAATTTCTTCTCTACTAAAGTTTCTTTACATGTATATATATATACACTCTTCTGTGAGTTAAAAAAAAAAAAAAAAAAAAAAAAAAAAAAAAAAAAAAACACGACTGCCCGTTGTAATCTACGAACGTCTTCCTCGCCGCCGCACGCACGCAGCATAGCTGTTGCAAGCGAACATTAGTAAAAACTTACAAATTAATATTCCGCGGATCGAATTATTTTATAATTTTAATTTCTTCTCTACTAAAGTTTCTTTACATGTATATATATATACACTCTTCTGTGAGTTAAAAAAAAAAAAAAAAAAAAAAAAAAAAAAAAAAAAAAAAAACACGACTGCCCGTTGTAATCTACGAACGTCTTCCTCGCCGCCGCACGCACGCAGCATAGCTGTTGCAAGCGAACATTAGTAAAAACTTACAAATTAATATTCCGCGGATCGAATTATTTTATAATTTTAATTTCTTCTCTACTAAAGTTTCTTTACATGTATATATATATACACTCTTCTGTGAGTTAAAAAAAAAAAAAAAAAAAAAAAAAAAAAAAAAAAAAAAAAACACGACTGCCCGTTGTAATCTACGAACGTCTTCCTCGCCGCCGCACGCACGCAGCATAGCTGTTGCAAGCGAACATTAGTAAAAACTTACAAATTAATATTCCGCGGATCGAATTATTTTATAATTTTAATTTCTTCTCTACTAAAGTTTCTTTACATGTATATATATATACACTCTTCTGTGAGTTAAAAAAAAAAAAAAAAAAAAAAAAAAAAAAAAAAAAAAAACACGACTGCCCGTTGTAATCTACGAACGTCTTCCTCGCCGCCGCACGCACGCAGCATAGCTGTTGCAAGCGAACATTAGTAAAAACTTACAAATTAATATTCCGCGGATCGAATTATTTTATAATTTTAATTTCTTCTCTACTAAAGTTTCTTTACATGTATATATATATACACTCTTCTGTGAGTTAAAAAAAAAAAAAAAAAAAAAAAAAAAAAAAAAAAATCCACCATTTTTTTTTACTTCTATATATATTTAAATAAATAAATATATATTTAAAAAATGGGGAAAATTTTTAAATGTCGCGTACATGTGAGCGCGTACTGTTTAAAGACAAATATTAACTTTGTTTACAAAGACCGCGTAACAATGGAAACGTCAACGTGAAAAATTGTAACCGTTATCAATTCCACTTAATTCGCACCGAACTCTGACTGTCTATTCGTTTCTTAGACGACGTCATTTCTTTTTTGCTCAATTTGACGGAACTCGTGTGTTTACGTGAGGAATTTAATTTTTTTCTCTTACATTTACGTATCACCCTGCAGCGAGTGCAGGTAAGTGCCGCTAGGTGGGGACGTACTGTAACAATAAAACTGTTGATACATTTCAAATATTTTTATCTTTGAAGCCAATTGTTTCCTTTCCCGCGATATTTAAGCATTCGACGGTTGACCTCACTTTCCGATCAGGATTTCAGGCGTTTCGCGGGGACCGCGTGTTTCGACGTATTGCCGCAGAAACATTTAACAATGCTCCCCGTTGATTACAATGGTGTCCGGAATAAAAGACCGTCCCGATCGAGGAATCTTTATCGCTTCTCGGCCTTTTGGCTAAGATCAAAGTGTAGTTACTTGGTCTTTCCAACTGTTCTGAACATTCGTTGTATCTATATCTATCCCTTTTCATTATCCGTGACACAAGAGAACACATCTGTCTTATAGACAGTGGCGTACTTGTACGAGCTTGAGTGTCGCACTTCCGCAGCAGGAGAGAACACTTTAACCGTTTTTTCGGTTAACGGCGCTCCTAGAGCGAGCTTAACTGCTGCATTTCCTCCACCTTATTAATCCTCGCCAAACCTACCAAATTTCATACCCCTACCACCCACCGTTCTTGAATTATCCCGCCCTAAAATCTTACCTCTCACATTCCCCTTATCCAGGCCGGGCCATATAAGCCCTGCTCCACTCCTCCAGTGTAAGTCGCACCAGAAGTCTAGTGTACTTACTACCCAATAACCTTATCGTTTCTCTTCACTTGTTGTGGCATTTTGCCTCGTTTTGTTGTGACTTTGTACTTTGGCGAATCAGCCAAAAACCACAAAGCTCACGTTTTTCGTTTTTCTTTAAACTTTGTTCCTTGTTTTTTCATTTCGTCTTGTTCCTTGGCGAATTAGCCAAGGCCGACAAGTCTTTGTCACGTAAGCAACTTGAACTCCAGTGTAAGTCACACTGAAAGTCTAGTGTGCTTATTATCCAACAGCCCTATCGTTGCTGTTGACTTGTTGCATTCTGCTTTGCTTGGTTTTATCTTGACTTTGTACTTTGGCGAATCAGCCAAAGATCACAAAGCTCACGACTTTCGTTTTTACATCAACTTGTCTATTGATTCTTGTTTCGTCTTGTTCCTTGGCGAATCAGCCAAGGCCGACAAGTCATTGTCGCGTAAGCAACTTGCTTTACGCTTTACCCTTTTCCGGCGAGACCAAAGGCTAATAAAGGCCCTGATTGACAATCAGGAAACGCCGTCTGTCTGTGACAGCTCTATTAGCAAGTCCTACCTCTCACGTCCCATCGTGGTCTCTGGGCAATTTCGCTAGTTCACTAGCGATAGATAAGAGAGGAGGGCGAAAACCACAAGTGTCGCGTGGGTGAAACCAGCCCTTCGGGGTCGTACTTGTGGTTGGGGATTTGTCAACCCCAAATCCCTTGAACCCACGTGCCAAACATGGAAGGGACCGGCCAGTCGGCCAGCCCCATCATGAATTCGGATGCCAGGGAAGACCCTGGACCAAACATCCAACCGAAAACCTCGTTTGCGGCAATCGCTGCCAGAAATGCTCTGAACCTCACGCCTACGAGCAATGTAGGATATGATAGGCGGCGCGCTGTAAAGTGCACCCCTACCATCGGAACGCAAATGATCACGGACGAAATTAAGAAAAGCTTCGCCAATAGCCTCAGCCGTAATATAGACGCAACAGTAGCCGATATTACGGCTATGAGACAAGTAAATAACGAGATACATGTTGTCCTGGCCTCACCAACGTTAGTTGATAAATTAATTCGAAAGTCACCATTTTTAGTCGACGAAACAGAATTTAAAGTCACCGCTTTCGTACCCAGAAACACCAAAATATGGATATATAACCCATCCATAATGATAGATGCGGCTACCATTAAAGCCAAACTTGCAGAACATTGCGAAATATTGCACGTTGGCGACATAACTGACAATTTCGGGTTCCAGACGGGGAAAATGTTCGGATACGTGAAAGGGGACAAGATCCCCAGCGCTATATTTATAGGGGCCGTTAAAATCAACATTACTTACCAAGGGATGGAAAGACGGTGCCGCCTATGCCAGGCGCTGGACCACGTTGCAGGAGCCTGCCCTGAGAGGCAGTGTTTTAATTGCAAAAATAAGGGACACGTCAGTGAAGACTGCACAATGGGGTGCAAATGGTGTGGCTCGGCTGACCACCGTGGGAAAGACTGTCCAGCCAACAAAATTGGGATTGAGTCAACGATAAAATTTCCAGAAATAGCCCGCCCCGATAAAAAGCAGAAAAATAAACTACAAATCCCCGCCAATGAGAGGGACGAAGTTGACCCGATGGAGACAGACAAAACCACCACTACCGCCAAAGAAGATGAGAATGGACAAATACTAGAGGAATTGATCGCGGAATTTAAAACACCAACAGCGCCACCAGCCAAGGAGAGAAAAAACGCAAATCCTCCTGAGGAAATGGAAACACAAACAAACATAGTGAGTGACAGCTCCTCGGACGAGAAAGGAAGCGAATCTCAGCCCAAAAGAAAAAGGAGAACGAAAGCTGCGGTGAAAGCAAAAGCCCCGGCAGCACCACAGGACATAAGCAAAAAGCTGAAAAGCGCTGGCCCATCAATGCCAATAATAGAAGACCAATAATGGCAGAACACAACATAGAAGAAATCACGAAAACTTTCTACGAAAGTACAAACTCAATCGCCCGCATAGATGACATCTTACTTATCAGATTTCCGCCCCTAAACCACGCTGAATGCACGGAGGACGGCTGCCAGCGTGTATTTAAGGCCACCAATTGGGCCACGACTAAACAGTCATTAAAAAGACACTTAAACAGAGAGCATAACGTCATGACCACAAAAGACGTTAACGTATGCAAGACGTGTGGGAAACAACTTGGACTTAGGCCCACAGCACATACGTGTCCAGGCGCAGTACAGGACACGAACACCACACAAGGAAATCCAACACCACATGAGACAGCAGAATTCCTATGTGATAGATGCCCGCAGTCATTTACCACAAAGAGAGGCCTGCAGAACCACATTGCCGCCCACGCCATGCGATCCCTCACGGAAAGCCGCCAGTCCCACAACCCGCTGCCGACTCACCAGCCACCCCCAGCCCATCACAAGGCCTCCCTTCAAGCGGAGGAACCTAACCCTGAGCCAGCCCCGCCTGACAGTGGAGACGATGATGACGAGGAAGAAGAATTAAGCCAAGTCCAATCATACCGAAGAATACTTAGAACTCTACTATCAGAGGACGCAAGCAACGAAAAATGGTCACTATTCTCGGACGTCCTGGAATCAGTGACCAAAAAAGTACAAGAGGCTGTAAACCTACCGCAGCCCACAAACACGCCAAGGAAAGTGAGACAAGCAGACATAACCGACTGCGAGTTCATCCAAAAATTATACAGGCGAAACAGACGCCGAGCAGTCAGACTCATCCTGGAAGGCGAAGGCCAGAAATGCCCCCTAGAGGCCGAAACAGTTAAGAGGCATTTTAGCGAAACATGGAGCCGGACGTCATGTGACAGCGAGATATTCGCCGACGAACACCCACAGCCGCGAAGCCCGGTAATGACAGGAGGATTTTCAGCCAAAGAAGTGGAAAATAAACTGAAACGATGCGAAAACACCGCCCCAGGAGATGACAGGCTGTCATACAGCCATTGGCGATCGGTCGACCCAGAGGGCAAACTCCTGGCAATAATATTTAACATCTGCGCGAAATACAGGAAAATCCCGCAAGCCTGGAAATCGGCCAGGACTGTATTAATTCACAAAAACGGAAATCCAAACGAAGTCACTAACTACAGGCCTATCTCGCTGCTAAGGACTGTATATAAATTATACGCGGGCCTATTAACCAACAGAATCAAAGCCTGGGTCACGAAGCACGCGGTCCTCTCACATTCGCAGAAAGGGTTCCTCCCGTACGACGGCGTGTTTGAACACCACTATGCCCTAACCAACTACCTGGAAACAGCAAAGAGAACACATTCAGACATCTGCATTGCATGGTTAGACATATGCAATGCATTCGGCACCATCCCCCATGAGGCGATCACTGCTGCTCTTCGGCACGGGCACGCGGGAGAAGAAATCACGGCGATAATTAACGACATCTATACAGACAGCACTACCACCATAGTCCTCGAAGACGGCGAAACGGAACCCATACCTGTCCAATCAGGGGTGAGGCAGGGGTGCCCTCTAAGTGGGATGCTCTTTAACCTAGCGGTAAACCCGCTCCTACAAAAGGCCGAACAAGATCAAAATGCGGCGGCACACGCCGTTCTAGCGTTTGCAGACGACATCTGCCTAATTGCCAAGGACCCCTGCACACTCCAAAACCGGATAAACTCAATAACAACAGCGGCAAAAACAATAAACCTAAAGTTTAACGCCCACAAATGCAGAGCAATGCACTTCAGCGGAGCTAGCCCAGTAGGCTGTCGGGCGACGAATATCACACTGGAAGGAGAAAACATAAGCACAGTCAACTCCCATGAACCAGTTACCTTCCTTGGAAAACCCTTTGGGCACAACATTATATCCGACTGGTCGACACTGCGGAATTACATAGAAACGGCAGAGGCGATTCTAACATCCAGCCTCGCCCCATGGCAACGTCTCGACGCCATAAAATCGTTCTTTTTCCCCATAACCCAATTCGCCCTGAGGACTGGCGCATTAACAAAGGGCGATTGGAAAAAACTAGATAACTACATACGCCCTCTGATAAAACGCACGTTAAACGTTCCGTCCCGCGCCTCAAATCATTACATCTACGGGTCTAGGCAATCCGGCTGCCTGGGAATTCCAGAGTCCGGAATTGATTGTGACATAATGGCGGTCGACGGGGCCTACAAGCTCTTAACATCCCCCGACCCCGTCATTAGGTCACTGGCAATCGAAGACCTCAAGAACACAATAAAAGACAGAACGGGGCAAGATGCAAGCGACCGGACAACAGACTCGTACTTGAACGGAGCACAAGACGGAATATTCAGGGATACAACGAACAAAAGAAAAAACACATGGACCCGGGCGAGAACGGCAACTAGGTTCCTCAAATGTGAATGGGCAACCGGACCTGACATTCGGATCACGATAGAAAACATCGTCCTCTACAGCAGACACAGGAACCTAGTTTGCCGGACCCTCCGGAATGCACACCAAGCGCGACATATAAGAACTCTACATGAGGCCCCACACCAGGGGAAAGTGTGCGAAACCATCGCCCTTAGCCGCACGAGCAGCCACTTTCTCCTAACAGGCAGATACACGAGGTTCGCCGACTGGCGCTTTATTCACCGGGCGAGGCTAGGACTTGTCCCACTAAACGGATACCGGTTTAACGAAGGCCCAAAGACATGCCGGCGCTGTAATATCAGGGATGAAACACTACCGCACGTAACGAACCACTGCCCGGCGCATAACAGAGCTATCCTCCTGCGACACAACGCCATAGTGGAAAGGATCAAAGCAGCAGCAACCGGTAAAATCCGGCTAATCGCTGAAAATAGACCGGTGGCTGAAGGCAGCCTACTACGACCTGACCTCCTTCTAGTTAAACAGCGAACGGCGTTCATCGTAGACGTCACGATTGTGTTCGAAAACCACCCAAGCGCTTTCGACGACGCAAGGGCACGGAAGGAGGAAAGGTACAAGGACCTCAAACAAAGCCTCGGCAGAACCTACGACAAGGTGGAAATAATCCCCTTTATTGTTGGTGCACTAGGGTCATGGGACCCGAAAAATGACACGTTCCTGCGAGAGTTATGCTCCAGGAAATACGGAAAACTATTGTCTATTCTATGTGTGTCAGACTGCATACGTTGGTCAAGAGACATATACGCCGAACACCTGTCGGGCGTTCGGCAATACTGACAGAGGCATCACTGTCCTTAAAATTTTACAATTACGATTTTAACTGTAGTATTAGTTTGTAGTAGAAGCTGAAGAACATACCGATTGATAGTTTTAAGTCTGTTCTTATCAGCTTAATATCTGATACGTGGTGCATCGCACCACCAGAATATTAAACTCATTTTTGGAAAATGACGGAGTGTTAGGAGCTTGCTCCACATCTGTCACGGGTTGGCCCGGCTTTGCAGTATCGCCGGGATCGGCCCACCTTATTGAAATTCAAACAAAGAAAGAAGTTTAACATTCTGACGTATCAAATATTGAGTTGGAAGGCAGGTAAATTTTGAAATAACTGCGATTTCGCATCCAGTACAGGATTCACCTCTCTCGGCAATCATCTTCTCGCAGGCAGGACCGGGCACCAGCGAGTACAAGTAATTTTCCGGGAGAAGCCGTTGTCCGTGGCCACCAGCTGGACCACGCTCCCTATATATCTTTTGTATTTCGCGAACGTCGTCGTCGCCGCCGCACGCACGCACGCAAGTACGATAGGATAACGCGCCTTTTACGAATATGTATCTGATACATATGTATTCAAAACATCGTACTTTTTCCGCTCATTTCTTTCGGCTCAAAGGAAGTGTAATTAATATTCGTTGTTGACGGAAACTGCGTAGCTATATTGAAAACAGGGGTTCGTTGCCGTTAAAGCCTCTTTTAATTCTGTCACTTTCCCATAAATCTATCTCGGTTTTATTATAATTTAGACGTAAAATACCGACGTCTGGATTTCGATATACATTTATAAACAATGTATGCAATATACGTTTATTCCACCTAGCAGAGCGCCTCTTGGGCGGCCATCGCAAAACACGACTGCCCGTTGTAATCTACGAACGTCTTCCTCGCCGCCGCACGCACGCAGCATAGCTGTTGCAAGCGAACATTAGTAAAAACTTACAAATTAATATTCCGCGGATCGAATTATTTTATAATTTTAATTTCTTCTCTACTAAAGTTTCTTTACATGTATATATATATACACTCTTCTGTGAGTTAAAAAAAAAAAAAAAAAAAAAAACACGACTGCCCGTTGTAATCTACGAACGTCTTCCTCGCCGCCGCACGCACGCAGCATAGCTGTTGCAAGCGAACATTAGTAAAAACTTACAAATTAATATTCCGCGGATCGAATTATTTTATAATTTTAATTTCTTCTCTACTAAAGTTTCTTTACATGTATATATATATACACTCTTCTGTGAGTTAAAAAAAAAAAAAAAAAAAAAAAAAAAAAAAAAAAAAAAAAACACGACTGCCCGTTGTAATCTACGAACGTCTTCCTCGCCGCCGCACGCACGCAGCATAGCTGTTGCAAGCGAACATTAGTAAAAACTTACAAATTAATATTCCGCGGATCGAATTATTTTATAATTTTAATTTCTTCTCTACTAAAGTTTCTTTACATGTATATATATATACACTCTTCTGTGAGTTAAAAAAAAAAAAAAAAAAAAAACACGACTGCCCGTTGTAATCTACGAACGTCTTCCTCGCCGCCGCACGCACGCAGCATAGCTGTTGCAAGCGAACATTAGTAAAAACTTACAAATTAATATTCCGCGGATCGAATTATTTTATAATTTTAATTTCTTCTCTACTAAAGTTTCTTTACATGTATATATATATACACTCTTCTGTGAGTTAAAAAAAAAAAAAAAAAAAAAAAAAAAAAAAAAAAAAAAAAACACGACTGCCCGTTGTAATCTACGAACGTCTTCCTCGCCGCCGCACGCACGCAGCATAGCTGTTGCAAGCGAACATTAGTAAAAACTTACAAATTAATATTCCGCGGATCGAATTATTTTATAATTTTAATTTCTTCTCTACTAAAGTTTCTTTACATGTATATATATATACACTCTTCTGTGAGTTAAAAAAAAAAAAAAAAAAAAAAAAAAAAAAAAAAAAAAAAAAACACGACTGCCCGTTGTAATCTACGAACGTCTTCCTCGCCGCCGCACGCACGCAGCATAGCTGTTGCAAGCGAACATTAGTAAAAACTTACAAATTAATATTCCGCGGATCGAATTATTTTATAATTTTAATTTCTTCTCTACTAAAGTTTCTTTACATGTATATATATATACACTCTTCTGTGAGTTAAAAAAAAAAAAAAAAAAAAAAAAAAAAAAAAAAAAAAAATCCACCATTTTTTTTTACTTCTATATATATTTAAATAAATAAATATATATTTAAAAAATGGGGAAAATTTTTAAATGTCGCGTACATGTGAGCGCGTACTGTTTAAAGACAAATATTAACTTTGTTTACAAAGACCGCGTAACAATGGAAACGTCAACGTGAAAAATTGTAACCGTTATCAATTCCACTTAATTCGCACCGAACTCTGACTGTCTATTCGTTTCTTAGACGACGTCATTTCTTTTTTGCTCAATTTGACGGAACTCGTGTGTTTACGTGAGGAATTTAATTTTTTTCTCTTACATTTACGTATCACCCTGCAGCGAGTGCAGGTAAGTGCCGCTAGGTGGGGACGTACTGTAACAATAAAACTGTTGATACATTTCAAATATTTTTATCTTTGAAGCCAATTGTTTCCTTTCCCGCGAAATTTAAGCATTCGACGGTTGACCTCACTTTCCGATCAGGATTTCAGGCGTTTCGCGGGGACCGCGTGTTTCGACGTATTGCCGCAGAAACATTTAACAATGCTCCCAGTTGATTACAATGGTGTCCGGAATAAAAGACCGTCCCGATCGAGGAATCTTTATCGCTTCTCGGCCTTTTGGCTAAGATCAAAGTGTAGTATCTGTTCTTATCAGCTTAATATCTGATACGTGGTGCATCGCACCACCAGAATATTAAACTCATTTTTGGAAAATGACGGAGTGTTAGGAGCTTGCTCCACATCTGTCACGGGTTGGCCCGGCTTTGCAGTATCGCCGGGATCGGCCCACCTTATTGAAATTCAAACAAAGAAAGAAGTTTAACATTCTGACGTATCAAATATTGAGTTGGAAGGCAGGTAAATTTTGAAATAACTGCGATTTCGCATCCAGTACAGGATTCACCTCTCTCGGCAATCATCTTCTCGCAGGCAGGACCGGGCACCAGCGAGTACAAGTAATTTTCCGGGAGAAGCCGTTGTCCGTGGCCACCAGCTGGACCACGCTCCCTATATATCTTTTGTATTTCGCGAACGTCGTCGCCGCCGCACGCACGCACGCAAGTACGATAGGATAACGCGCCTTTTACGAATATGTATCTGATACATATGTATTCAAAACATCGTACTTTTTCCGCTCATTTCTTTCGGCTCAAAGGAAGTGTAATTAATATTCGTTGTTGACGGAAACTGCGTAGCTATATTGAAAACAGGGGTTCGTTGCCGTTAAAGCCTCTTTTAATTCTGTCACTTTCCCATAAATCTATCTCGGTTTTATTATAATTTAGACGTAAAATACCGACGTCTGGATTTCGATATACATTTATAAACAATGTATGCAATATACGTTTATTCCACCTAGCAGAGCGCCTCTTGGGCGGCCATCGCAAAACACGACTGCCCGTTGTAATCTACGAACGTCTTCCTCGCCGCCGCACGCACGCAGCATAGCTGTTGCAAGCGAACATTAGTAAAAACTTACAAATTAATATTCCGCGGATCGAATTATTTTATAATTTTAATTTCTTCTCTACTAAAGTTTCTTTACATGTATATATATATACACTCTTCTGTGAGTTAAAAAAAAAAAAAAAAAAAAAAAACACGACTGCCCGTTGTAATCTACGAACGTCTTCCTCGCCGCCGCACGCACGCAGCATAGCTGTTGCAAGCGAACATTAGTAAAAACTTACAAATTAATATTCCGCGGATCGAATTATTTTATAATTTTAATTTCTTCTCTACTAAAGTTTCTTTACATGTATATATATATACACTCTTCTGTGAGTTAAAAAAAAAAAAAAAAAAAAAAAAAAAAAAAAAAAAAAAAAACACGACTGCCCGTTGTAATCTACGAACGTCTTCCTCGCCGCCGCACGCACGCAGCATAGCTGTTGCAAGCGAACATTAGTAAAAACTTACAAATTAATATTCCGCGGATCGAATTATTTTATAATTTTAATTTCTTCTCTACTAAAGTTTCTTTACATGTATATATATATACACTCTTCTGTGAGTTAAAAAAAAAAAAAAAAAAAAAAAAAAAAAAAAAAAAAAAAAACACGACTGCCCGTTGTAATCTACGAACGTCTTCCTCGCCGCCGCACGCACGCAGCATAGCTGTTGCAAGCGAACATTAGTAAAAACTTACAAATTAATATTCCGCGGATCGAATTATTTTATAATTTTAATTTCTTCTCTACTAAAGTTTCTTTACATGTATATATATATACACTCTTCTGTGAGTTAAAAAAAAAAAAAAAAAAAAAAAAAAAAAAAAAAAAAAAAAACACGACTGCCCGTTGTAATCTACGAACGTCTTCCTCGCCGCCGCACGCACGCAGCATAGCTGTTGCAAGCGAACATTAGTAAAAACTTACAAATTAATATTCCGCGGATCGAATTATTTTATAATTTTAATTTCTTCTCTACTAAAGTTTCTTTACATGTATATATATATA
Source organism: Zhengitettix transpicula (assembly GCA_037074705.1). Lineage (NCBI taxonomy): Eukaryota > Metazoa > Arthropoda > Insecta > Orthoptera > Tetrigidae > Zhengitettix > Zhengitettix transpicula. Next base: position 29,073 of record JAYJMR010000117.1, read on the forward strand.
CACTCTTCTGTGAGTTAAAAAAAAAAAAAAAAAAAAAAAAAAAAAAAAAAAAAAAAAACACGACTGCCCGTTGTAATCTACGAACGTCTTCCTCGCCGCCGCACGCACGCAGCATAGCTGTTGCAAGCGAACATTAGTAAAAACTTACAAATTAATATTCCGCGGATCGAATTATTTTATAATTTTAATTTCTTCTCTACTAAAGTTTCTTTACATGTATATATATATACACTCTTCTGTGAGTTAAAAAAAAAAAAAAAAAAAAAAAAAAAAAAAAAAAAAAAAAAAACACGACTGCCCGTTGTAATCTACGAACGTCTTCCTCGCCGCCGCACGCACGCAGCATAGCTGTTGCAAGCGAACATTAGTAAAAACTTACAAATTAATATTCCGCGGATCGAATTATTTTATAATTTTAATTTCTTCTCTACTAAAGTTTCTTTACATGTATATATATATACACTCTTCTGTGAGTTAAAAAAAAAAAAAAAAAAAAAAAAAAAAAAAAAAAAACACGACTGCCCGTTGTAATCTACGAACGTCTTCCTCGCCGCCGCACGCACGCAGCATAGCTGTTGCAAGCGAACATTAGTAAAAACTTACAAATTAATATTCCGCGGATCGAATTATTTTATAATTTTAATTTCTTCTCTACTAAAGTTTCTTTACATGTATATATATATACACTCTTCTGTGAGTTAAAAAAAAAAAAAAAAAAAAAAAAAAAAAAAAAAACACGACTGCCCGTTGTAATCTACGAACGTCTTCCTCGCCGCCGCACGCACGCAGCATAGCTGTTGCAAGCGAACATTAGTAAAAACTTACAAATTAATATTCCGCGGATCGAATTATTTTATAATTTTAATTTCTTCTCTACTAAAGTTTCTTTACATGTATATATATATACACTCTTCTGTGAGTTAAAAAAAAAAAAAAAAAAAAAAAAAAAAAAAAAAAAAAAACACGACTGCCCGTTGTAATCTACGAACGTCTTCCTCGCCGCCGCACGCACGCAGCATAGCTGTTGCAAGCGAACATTAGTAAAAACTTACAAATTAATATTCCGCGGATCGAATTATTTTATAATTTTAATTTCTTCTCTACTAAAGTTTCTTTACATGTATATATATATACACTCTTCTGTGAGTTAAAAAAAAAAAAAATAAAAAAAAAAAAAAAAAAAAAAACACGACTGCCCGTTGTAATCTACGAACGTCTTCCTCGCCGCCGCACGCACGCAGCATAGCTGTTGCAAGCGAACATTAGTAAAAACTTACAAATTAATATTCCGCGGATCGAATTATTTTATAATTTTAATTTCTTCTCTACTAAAGTTTCTTTACATGTATATATATATACACTCTTCTGTGAGTTAAAAAAAAAAAAAAAAAAAAAAAAACACGACTGCCCGTTGTAATCTACGAACGTCTTCCTCGCCGCCGCACGCACGCAGCATAGCTGTTGCAAGCGAACATTAGTAAAAACTTACAAATTAATATTCCGCGGATCGAATTATTTTATAATTTTAATTTCTTCTCTACTAAAGTTTCTTTACATGTATATATATATATACACTCTTCTGTGAGTTAAAAAAAAAAAAAAAAAAAAAAAAAAAAAAAAAAAAAAAACACGACTGCCCGTTGTAATCTACGAACGTCTTCCTCGCCGCCGCACGCACGCAGCATAGCTGTTGCAAGCGAACATTAGTAAAAACTTACAAATTAATATTCCGCGGATCGAATTATTTTATAATTTTAATTTCTTCTCTACTAAAGTTTCTTTACATGTATATATATATACACTCTTCTGTGAGTTAAAAAAAAAAAAAAAAAAAAAAAAAAAAAAAAAAAAAAACACGACTGCCCGTTGTAATCTACGAACGTCTTCCTCGCCGCCGCACGCACGCAGCATAGCTGTTGCAAGCGAACATTAGTAAAAACTTACAAATTAATATTCCGCGGATCGAATTATTTTATAATTTTAATTTCTTCTCTACTAAAGTTTCTTTACATGTATATATATATACACTCTTCTGTGAGTTAAAAAAAAAAAAAAAAAATAAAAAAAAAAAAAAAAAAAAACACGACTGCCCGTTGTAATCTACGAACGTCTTCCTCGCCGCCGCACGCACGCAGCATAGCTGTTGCAAGCGAACATTAGTAAAAACTTACAAATTAATATTCCGCGGATCGAATTATTTTATAATTTTAATTTCTTCTCTACTAAAGTTTCTTTACATGTATATATATATACACTCTTCTGTGAGTTAAAAAAAAAAAAAAAAAAAAAAAAAAAAAAAAAAAAAAAACACGAATGCCCGTTGTAATCTACGAACGTCTTCCTCGCCGCCGCACGCACGCAGCATAGCTGTTGCAAGCGAACATTAGTAAAAACTGACAAATTAATATTCCGCGGATCGAATTATTTTATAATTTTAATTTCTTCTCTACTAAAGTTTCTTTACATGTATATATATATACACTCTTCTGTGAGATAAAAAAAAAAAAAAAAAAAAAAAAAAAAAAAAAAAAAAAAAACACGACTGCCCGTTGTAATCTACGAACGTCTTCCTCGCCGCCGCACGCACGCAGCATAGCTGTTGCAAGCGAACATTAGTAAAAACTTACAAATTAATATTCCGCGGATCGAATTATTTTATAATTTTAATTTCTTCTCTACTAAAGTTTCTTTACATGTATATATATATACACTCTTCTGTGAGTTAAAAAAAAAAAAAAAAAAAAAAAAAAAAAAAAAAAAAAAAAACACGACTGCCCGTTGTAATCTACGAACGTCTTCCTCGCCGCCGCACGCACGCAGCATAGCTGTTGCAAGCGAACATTAGTAAAAACTTACAAATTAATATTCCGCGGATCGAATTATTTTATAATTTTAATTTCTTCTCTACTAAAGTTTCTTTACATGTATATATATATACACTCTTCTGTGAGTTAAAAAAAAAAAAAAAAAAAAAAAAAAAAAAAAAAAAAAAAACACGACTGCCCGTTGTAATCTACGAACGTCTTCCTCGCCGCCGCACGCACGCAGCATAGCTGTTGCAAGCGAACATTAGTAAAAACTTACAAATTAATATTCCGCGGATCGAATTATTTTATAATTTTAATTTCTTCTCTACTAAAGTTTCTTTACATGTATATATATATACACTCTTCTGTGAGTTAAAAAAAAAAAAAAAAAAAAAAAAAAAAAAAACACGACTGCCCGTTGTAATCTACGAACGTCTTCCTCGCCGCCGCACGCACGCAGCATAGCTGTTGCAAGCGAACATTAGTAAAAACTTACAAATTAATATTATTCCGCGGATCGAATTATTTTATAATTTTAATTTCTTCTCTACTAAAGTTTCTTTACATGTATATATATATACACTCTTCTGTGAGTTAAAAAAAAAAAAAAAAAAAAAAAAAAAAAAAAAAAAAACACGACTGCCCGTTGTAATCTACGAACGTCTTCCTCGCCGCCGCACGCACGCAGCATAGCTGTTGCAAGCGAACATTAGTAAAAACTTACAAATTAATATTCCGCGGATCGAATTATTTTATAATTTTAATTTCTTCTCTACTAAAGTTTCTTTACATGTATATATATATACACTCTTCTGTGAGTTAAAAAAAAAAAAAAAAAAAAAAAAAAAAAAAAAAAAAACACGACTGCCCGTTGTAATCTACGAACGTCTTCCTCGCCGCCGCACGCACGCAGCATAGCTGTTGCAAGCGAACATTAGTAAAAACTTACAAATTAATATTCCGCGGATCGAATTATTTTATAATTTTAATTTCTTCTCTACTAAAGTTTCTTTACATGTATATATATATACACTCTTCTGTGAGTTAAAAAAAAAAAAAAAAAAAAAAAAAAAAAAAAAAAACACGACTGCCCGTTGTAATCTACGAACGTCTTCCTCGCCGCCGCACGCACGCAGCATAGCTGTTGCAAGCGAACATTAGTAAAAACTTACAAATTAATATTCCGCGGATCGAATTATTTTATAATTTTAATTTCTTTCTACTAAAGTTTCTTTACATGTATATATATATACACTCTTCTGTGAGTTAAAAAAAAAAAAAAAAAAAAAAAAAAAAAAAAAAAAAACACGACTGCCCGTTGTAATCTACGAACGTCTTCCTCGCCGCCGCACGCACGCAGCATAGCTGTTGCAAGCGAACATTAGTAAAAACTTACAAATTAATATTCCGCGGATCGAATTATTTTATAATTTTAATTTCTTCTCTACTAAAGTTTCTTTACATGTATATATATATATCCTCGCCGCCGCACGCACGCAGCATAGCTGTTGCAAGCGAACATTAGTAAAAACTTACAAATTAATATTCCGCGGATCGAATTATTTTATAATTTTAATTTCTTCTCTACTAAAGTTTCTTTACATGTATATATATATACACTCTTCTGTGAGTTAAAAAAAAAAAAAAAAAAAAAAAAAAAAAAAAAAAAAAACACGACTGCCCGTTGTAATCTACGAACGTCTTCCTCGCCGCCGCACGCACGCAGCATAGCTGTTGCAAGCGAACATTAGTAAAAACTTACAAATTAATATTCCGCGGATCGAATTATTTTATAATTTTAATTTCTTCTCTACTAAAGTTTCTTTACATGTATATATATATACACTCTTCTGTGAGTTAAAAAAAAAAAAAAAAAAAAAAAAAAAAAAAAAAAAAAAACACGACTGCCCGTTGTAATCTACGAACGTCTTCCTCGCCGCCGCACGCACGCAGCATAGCTGTTGCAAGCGAACATTAGTAAAAACTTACAAATTAATATTCCGCGGATCGAATTATTTTATAATTTTAATTTCTTCTCTACTAAAGTTTCTTTACATGTATATATATATACACTCTTCTGTGAGTTAAAAAAAAAAAAAAAAAAAAAAAAAAAAAAAAAAAAAAAAAAAACACGACTGCCCGTTGTAATCTACGAACGTCTTCCTCGCCGCCGCACGCACGCAGCATAGCTGTTGCAAGCGAACATTAGTAAAAACTTACAAATTAATATTCCGCGGATCGAATTATTTTATAATTTTAATTTCTTCTCTACTAAAGTTTCTTTACATGTATATATATATACACTCTTCTGTGAGTTAAAAAAAAAAAAAAAAAAAAAAAAAAAAAAAAAAAAAAAACACGACTGCCCGTTGTAATCTACGAACGTCTTCCTCGCCGCCGCACGCACGCAGCATAGCTGTTGCAAGCGAACATTAGTAAAAACTTACAAATTAATATTCCGCGGATCGAATTATTTTATAATTTTTATTTCTTCTCTACTAAAGTTTCTTTACATGTATATATATATACACTCTTCTGTGAGTTAAAAAAAAAAAAAAAAAAAAAAAAAAAAAAAAAAAAAAAAAACACGACTGCCCGTTGTAATCTACGAACGTCTTCCTCGCCGCCGCACGCACGCAGCATAGCTGTTGCAAGCGAACATTAGTAAAAACTTACAAATTAATATTCCGCGGATCGAATTATTTTATAATTTTAATTTCTTCTCTACTAAAGTTTCTTTACATGTATATATATATACACTCTTCTGTGAGTTAAAAAAAAAAAAAAAAAAAAAAAAAAAAAAAAAAAAAAACACGACTGCCCGTTGTAATCTACGAACGTCTTCCTCGCCGCCGCACGCACGCAGCATAGCTGTTGCAAGCGAACATTAGTAAAAACTTACAAATTAATATTCCGCGGATCGAATTATTTTATAATTTTAATTTCTTCTCTACTAAAGTTTCTTTACATGTATATATATATACACTCTTCTGTGAGTTAAAAAAAAAAAAAAAAAAAAAAAAAAAAAAAAAAAAAAACACGACTGCCCGTTGTAATCTACGAACGTCTTCCTCGCCGCCGCACGCACGCAGCATAGCTGTTGCAAGCGAACATTAGTAAAAACTTACAAATTAATATTCCGCGGATCGAATTATTTTATAATTTTAATTTCTTCTCTACTAAAGTTTCTTTACATGTATATATATATATAAACTCTTCTGTGAGTTAAAAAAAAAAAAAAAAAAAAAAAAAAAAAAAAAAAAACACGACTGCCCGTTGTAATCTACGAACGTCTTCCTCGCCGCCGCACGCACGCAGCATAGCTGTTGCAAGCGAACATTAGTAAAAACTTACAAATTAATATTCCGCGGATCGAATTATTTTATAATTTTAATTTCTTCTCTACTAAAGTTTCTTTACATGTATATATATATACACTCTTCTGTGAGTTAAAAAAAAAAAAAAAAAAAAAAAAAAAAAAAAAAAAAAACACGACTGCCCGTTGTAATCTACGAACGTCTTCCTCGCCGCCGCACGCACGCAGCATAGCTGTTGCAAGCGAACATTAGTAAAAACTTACAAATTAATATTCCGCGGATCGAATTATTTTATAATTTTAATTTCTTCTCTACTAAAGTTTCTTTACATGTATATATATATACACTCTTCTGTGAGTTAAAAAAAAAAAAAAAAAAAAAAAAAAAAAAAAAAAAAACACGACTGCCCGTTGTAATCTACGAACGTCTTCCTCGCCGCCGCACGCACGCAGCATAGCTGTTGCAAGCGAACATTAGTAAAAACTTACAAATTAATATTCCGCGGATCGAATTATTTTATAATTTTAATTTCTTCTCTACTAAAGTTTCTTTACATGTATATATATATACACTCTTCTGTGAGTTAAAAAAAAAAAAAAAAAAAAAAAAAAAAAAAAAAAAAAACACGACTGCCCGTTGTAATCTACGAACGTCTTCCTCGCCGCCGCACGCACGCAGCATAGCTGTTGCAAGCGAACATTAGTAAAAACTTACAAATTAATATTCCGCGGATCGAATTATTTTATAATTTTAATTTCTTCTCTACTAAAGTTTCTTTACATGTATATATATATACACTCTTCTGTGAGTTAAAAAAAAAAAAAAAAAAAAAAAAAAAAAAAAAAAAAAACACGACTGCCCGTTGTAATCTACGAACGTCTTCCTCGCCGCCGCACGCACGCAGCATAGCTGTTGCAAGCGAACATTAGTAAAAACTTACAAATTAATATTCCGCGGATCGAATTATTTTATAATTTTAATTTCTTCTCTACTAAAGTTTCTTTACATGTATATATATATACACTCTTCTGTGAGTTAAAAAAAAAAAAAAAAAAAAAAAAAAAAAAAAAAAAAAACACGACTGCCCGTTGTAATCTACGAACGTCTTCCTCGCCGCCGCACGCACGCAGCATAGCTGTTGCAAGCGAACATTAGTAAAAACTTACAAATTAATATTCCGCGGATCGAATTATTTTATAATTTTAATTTCTTCTCTACTAAAGTTTCTTTACATGTATATATATATACACTCTTCTGTGAGTTAAAAAAAAAAAAAAAAAAAAAAAAAAAAAAAAAAAAAAACACGACTGCCCGTTGTAATCTACGAACGTCTTCCTCGCCGCCGCACGCACGCAGCATAGCTGTTGCAAGCGAACATTAGTAAAAACTTACAAATTAATATTCCGCGGATCGAATTATTTTATAATTTTAATTTCTTCTCTACTAAAGTTTCTTTACATGTATATATATATACACTCTTCTGTGAGTTAAAAAAAAAAAAAAAAAAAAAAAAAAAAAAAAAAAAAACACGACTGCCCGTTGTAATCTACGAACGTCTTCCTCGCCGCCGCACGCACGCAGCATAGCTGTTGCAAGCGAACATTAGTAAAAACTTACAAATTAATATTCCGCGGATCGAATTATTTTATAATTTTAATTTCTTCTCTACTAAAGTTTCTTTACATGTATATATATATACACTCTTCTGTGAGTTAAAAAAAAAAAAAAAAAAAAAAAAAAAAAAAAAAAAAAACACGACTGCCCGTTGTAATCTACGAACGTCTTCCTCGCCGCCGCACGCACGCAGCATAGCTGTTGCAAGCGAACATTAGTAAAAACTTACAAATTAATATTCCGCGGATCGAATTATTTTATAATTTTAATTTCTTCTCTACTAAAGTTTCTTTACATGTATATATATATACACTCTTCTGTGAGTTAAAAAAAAAAAAAAAAAAAAAAAAAAAAAAAAAAAAAAACACGACTGCCCGTTGTAATCTACGAACGTCTTCCTCGCCGCCGCACGCACGCAGCATAGCTGTTGCAAGCGAACATTAGTAAAAACTTACAAATTAATATTCCGCGGATCGAATTATTTTATAATTTTAATTTCTTCTCTACTAAAGTTTCTTTACATGTATATATATATACACTCTTCTGTGAGTTAAAAAAAAAAAAAAAAAAAAAAAAAAAAAAAAAAAAAAACACGACTGCCCGTTGTAATCTACGAACGTCTTCCTCGCCGCCGCACGCACGCAGCATAGCTGTTGCAAGCGAACATTAGTAAAAACTTACAAATTAATATTCCGCGGATCGAATTATTTTATAATTTTAATTTCTTCTCTACTAAAGTTTCTTTACATGTATATATATATACACTCTTCTGTGAGTTAAAAAAAAAAAAAAAAAAAAAAAAAAAAAAAAAAAAAAACACGACTGCCCGTTGTAATCTACGAACGTCTTCCTCGCCGCCGCACGCACGCAGCATAGCTGTTGCAAGCGAACATTAGTAAAAACTTACAAATTAATATTCCGCGGATCGAATTATTTTATAATTTTAATTTCTTCTCTACTAAAGTTTCTTTACATGTATATATATATACACTCTTCTGTGAGTTAAAAAAAAAAAAAAAAAAAAAAAAAAAAAAAAAAAAAAACACGACTGCCCGTTGTAATCTACGAACGTCTTCCTCGCCGCCGCACGCACGCAGCATAGCTGTTGCAAGCGAACATTAGTAAAAACTTACAAATTAATATTCCGCGGATCGAATTATTTTATAATTTTAATTTCTTCTCTACTAAAGTTTCTTTACATGTATATATATATACACTCTTCTGTGAGTTAAAAAAAAAAAAAAAAAAAAAAAAAAAAAAAAAAAAAAACACGACTGCCCGTTGTAATCTACGAACGTCTTCCTCGCCGCCGCACGCACGCAGCATAGCTGTTGCAAGCGAACATTAGTAAAAACTTACAAATTAATATTCCGCGGATCGAATTATTTTATAATTTTAATTTCTTCTCTACTAAAGTTTCTTTACATGTATATATATATACACTCTTCTGTGAGTTAAAAAAAAAAAAAAAAAAAAAAAAAAAAAAAAAAAAAAACACGACTGCCCGTTGTAATCTACGAACGTCTTCCTCGCCGCCGCACGCACGCAGCATAGCTGTTGCAAGCGAACATTAGTAAAAACTTACAAATTAATATTCCGCGGATCGAATTATTTTATAATTTTAATTTCTTCTCTACTAAAGTTTCTTTACATGTATATATATATACACTCTTCTGTGAGTTAAAAAAAAAAAAAAAAAAAAAAAAAAAAAAAAAAAAAACACGACTGCCCGTTGTAATCTACGAACGTCTTCCTCGCCGCCGCACGCACGCAGCATAGCTGTTGCAAGCGAACATTAGTAAAAACTTACAGTAAAAACTTACAAATTAATATTCCGCGGATCGAATTATTTTATAATTTTAATTTCTTCTCTACTAAAGTTTCTTTACATGTATATATATATACACTCTTCTGTGAGTTAAAAAAAAAAAAAAAAAAAAAAAAAAAAAAAAAAAAACACGACTGCCCGTTGTAATCTACGAACGTCTTCCTCGCCGCCGCACGCACGCAGCATAGCTGTTGCAAGCGAACATTAGTAAAAACTTACAAATTAATATTCCGCGGATCGAATTATTTTATAATTTTAATTTCTTCTCTACTAAAGTTTCTTTACATGTATATATATATACACTCTTCTGTGAGTTAAAAAAAAAAAAAAAAAAAAAAAAAAAAAAAAAAAAAACACGACTGCCCGTTGTAATCTACGAACGTCTTCCTCGCCGCCGCACGCACGCAGCATAGCTGTTGCAAGCGAACATTAGTAAAAACTTACAAATTAATATTCCGCGGATCGAATTATTTTATAATTTTAATTTCTTCTCTACTAAAGTTTCTTTACATGTATATATATATACACTCTTCTGTGAGTTAAAAAAAAAAAAAAAAAAAAAAAAAAAAAAAAAAAAACACGACTGCCCGTTGTAATCTACGAACGTCTTCCTCGCCGCCGCACGCACGCAGCATAGCTGTTGCAAGCGAACATTAGTAAAAACTTACAAATTAATATTCCGCGGATCGAATTATTTTATAATTTTAATTTCTTCTCTACTAAAGTTTCTTTACATGTATATATATATACACTCTTCTGTGAGTTAAAAAAAAAAAAAAAAAAAAAAAAAAAAAAAAAAAAACACGACTGCCCGTTGTAATCTACGAACGTCTTCCTCGCCGCCGCACGCACGCAGCATAGCTGTTGCAAGCGAACATTAGTAAAAACTTACAAATTAATATTCCGCGGATCGAATTATTTTATAATTTTAATTTCTTCTCTACTAAAGTTTCTTTACATGTATATATATATACACTCTTCTGTGAGTTAAAAAAAAAAAAAAAAAAAAAAAAAAAAAAAAAAAAACACGACTGCCCGTTGTAATCTACGAACGTCTTCCTCGCCGCCGCACGCACGCAGCATAGCTGTTGCAAGCGAACATTAGTAAAAACTTACAAATTAATATTCCGCGGATCGAATTATTTTATAATTTTAATTTCTTCTCTACTAAAGTTTCTTTACATGTATATATATATACACTCTTCTGTGAGTTAAAAAAAAAAAAAAAAAAAAAAAAAAAAAAAAAAAAAACACGACTGCCCGTTGTAATCTACGAACGTCTTCCTCGCCGCCGCACGCACGCAGCATAGCTGTTGCAAGCGAACATTAGTAAAAACTTACAAATTAATATTCCGCGGATCGAATTATTTTATAATTTTAATTTCTTCTCTACTAAAGTTTCTTTACATGTATATATATATACACTCTTCTGTGAGTTAAAAAAAAAAAAAAAAAAAAAAAAAAAAAAAAAAAAACACGACTGCCCGTTGTAATCTACGAACGTCTTCCTCGCCGCCGCACGCACGCAGCATAGCTGTTGCAAGCGAACATTAGTAAAAACTTACAAATTAATATTCCGCGGATCGAATTATTTTATAATTTTAATTTCTTCTCTACTAAAGTTTCTTTACATGTATATATATATACACTCTTCTGTGAGTTAAAAAAAAAAAAAAAAAAAAAAAAAAAAAAAAAAAAAACACGACTGCCCGTTGTAATCTACGAACGTCTTCCTCGCCGCCGCACGCACGCAGCATAGCTGTTGCAAGCGAACATTAGTAAAAACTTACAAATTAATATTCCGCGGATCGAATTATTTTATAATTTTAATTTCTTCTCTACTAAAGTTTCTTTACATGTATATATATATACACTCTTCTGTGAGTTAAAAAAAAAAAAAAAAAAAAAAAAAAAAAAAAAAAAACACGACTGCCCGTTGTAATCTACGAACGTCTTCCTCGCCGCCGCACGCACGCAGCATAGCTGTTGCAAGCGAACATTAGTAAAAACTTACAAATTAATATTCCGCGGATCGAATTATTTTATAATTTTAATTTCTTCTCTACTAAAGTTTCTTTACATGTATATATATATACACTCTTCTGTGAGTTAAAAAAAAAAAAAAAAAAAAAAAAAAAAAAAAAAAAAACACGACTGCCCGTTGTAATCTACGAACGTCTTCCTCGCCGCCGCACGCACGCAGCATAGCTGTTGCAAGCGAACATTAGTAAAAACTTACAAATTAATATTCCGCGGATCGAATTATTTTATAATTTTAATTTCTTCTCTACTAAAGTTTCTTTACATGTATATATATATACACTCTTCTGTGAGTTAAAAAAAAAAAAAAAAAAAAAAAAAAAAAAAAAAAAACACGACTGCCCGTTGTAATCTACGAACGTCTTCCTCGCCGCCGCACGCACGCAGCATAGCTGTTGCAAGCGAACATTAGTAAAAACTTACAAATTAATATTCCGCGGATCGAATTATTTTATAATTTTAATTTCTTCTCTACTAAAGTTTCTTTACATGTATATATATATACACTCTTCTGTGAGTTAAAAAAAAAAAAAAAAAAAAAAAAAAAAAAAAAAAAAACACGACTGCCCGTTGTAATCTACGAACGTCTTCCTCGCCGCCGCACGCACGCAGCATAGCTGTTGCAAGCGAACATTAGTAAAAACTTACAAATTAATATTCCGCGGATCGAATTATTTTATAATTTTAATTTCTTCTCTACTAAAGTTTCTTTACATGTATATATATATACACTCTTCTGTGAGTTAAAAAAAAAAAAAAAAAAAAAAAAAAAAAAAAAAAAAACACGACTGCCCGTTGTAATCTACGAACGTCTTCCTCGCCGCCGCACGCACGCAGCATAGCTGTTGCAAGCGAACATTAGTAAAAACTTACAAATTAATATTCCGCGGATCGAATTATTTTATAATTTTAATTTCTTCTCTACTAAAGTTTCTTTACATGTATATATATATACACTCTTCTGTGAGTTAAAAAAAAAAAAAAAAAAAAAAAAAAAAAAAAAAAACACGACTGCCCGTTGTAATCTACGAACGTCTTCCTCGCCGCCGCACGCACGCAGCATAGCTGTTGCAAGCGAACATTAGTAAAAACTTACAAATTAATATTCCGCGGATCGAATTATTTTATAATTTTAATTTCTTCTCTACTAAAGTTTCTTTACATGTATATATATATACACTCTTCTGTGAGTTAAAAAAAAAAAAAAAAAAAAAAAAAAAAAAAAAAAAAACACGACTGCCCGTTGTAATCTACGAACGTCTTCCTCGCCGCCGCACGCACGCAGCATAGCTGTTGCAAGCGAACATTAGTAAAAACTTACAAATTAATATTCCGCGGATCGAATTATTTTATAATTTTAATTTCTTCTCTACTAAAGTTTCTTTACATGTATATATATATACACTCTTCTGTGAGTTAAAAAAAAAAAAAAAAAAAAAAAAAAAAAAAAAAAAACACGACTGCCCGTTGTAATCTACGAACGTCTTCCTCGCCGCCGCACGCACGCAGCATAGCTGTTGCAAGCGAACATTAGTAAAAACTTACAAATTAATATTCCGCGGATCGAATTATTTTATAATTTTAATTTCTTCTCTACTAAAGTTTCTTTACATGTATATATATATACACTCTTCTGTGAGTTAAAAAAAAAAAAAAAAAAAAAAAAAAAAAAAAAAAAAACACGACTGCCCGTTGTAATCTACGAACGTCTTCCTCGCCGCCGCACGCACGCAGCATAGCTGTTGCAAGCGAACATTAGTAAAAACTTACAAATTAATATTCCGCGGATCGAATTATTTTATAATTTTAATTTCTTCTCTACTAAAGTTTCTTTACATGTATATATATATACACTCTTCTGTGAGTTAAAAAAAAAAAAAAAAAAAAAAAAAAAAAAAAAAAAACACGACTGCCCGTTGTAATCTACGAACGTCTTCCTCGCCGCCGCACGCACGCAGCATAGCTGTTGCAAGCGAACATTAGTAAAAACTTACAAATTAATATTCCGCGGATCGAATTATTTTATAATTTTAATTTCTTCTCTACTAAAGTTTCTTTACATGTATATATATATACACTCTTCTGTGAGTTAAAAAAAAAAAAAAAAAAAAAAAAAAAAAAAAAAAAAACACGACTGCCCGTTGTAATCTACGAACGTCTTCCTCGCCGCCGCACGCACGCAGCATAGCTGTTGCAAGCGAACATTAGTAAAAACTTACAAATTAATATTCCGCGGATCGAATTATTTTATAATTTTAATTTCTTCTCTACTAAAGTTTCTTTACATGTATATATATATACACTCTTCTGTGAGTTAAAAAAAAAAAAAAAAAAAAAAAAAAAAAAAAAAAAAACACGACTGCCCGTTGTAATCTACGAACGTCTTCCTCGCCGCCGCACGCACGCAGCATAGCTGTTGCAAGCGAACATTAGTAAAAACTTACAAATTAATATTCCGCGGATCGAATTATTTTATAATTTTAATTTCTTCTCTACTAAAGTTTCTTTACATGTATATATATATACACTCTTCTGTGAGTTAAAAAAAAAAAAAAAAAAAAAAAAAAAAAAAAAAAAAACACGACTGCCCGTTGTAATCTACGAACGTCTTCCTCGCCGCCGCACGCACGCAGCATAGCTGTTGCAAGCGAACATTAGTAAAAACTTACAAATTAATATTCCGCGGATCGAATTATTTTATAATTTTAATTTCTTCTCTACTAAAGTTTCTTTACATGTATATATATATACACTCTTCTGTGAGTTAAAAAAAAAAAAAAAAAAAAAAAAAAAAAAAAAAAAACACGACTGCCCGTTGTAATCTACGAACGTCTTCCTCGCCGCCGCACGCACGCAGCATAGCTGTTGCAAGCGAACATTAGTAAAAACTTACAAATTAATATTCCGCGGATCGAATTATTTTATAATTTTAATTTCTTCTCTACTAAAGTTTCTTTACATGTATATATATATACACTCTTCTGTGAGTTAAAAAAAAAAAAAAAAAAAAAAAAAAAAAAAAAAAAACACGACTGCCCGTTGTAATCTACGAACGTCTTCCTCGCCGCCGCACGCACGCAGCATAGCTGTTGCAAGCGAACATTAGTAAAAACTTACAAATTAATATTCCGCGGATCGAATTATTTTATAATTTTAATTTCTTCTCTACTAAAGTTTCTTTACATGTATATATATATACACTCTTCTGTGAGTTAAAAAAAAAAAAAAAAAAAAAAAAAAAAAAAAAAAAAACACGACTGCCCGTTGTAATCTACGAACGTCTTCCTCGCCGCCGCACGCACGCAGCATAGCTGTTGCAAGCGAACATTAGTAAAAACTTACAAATTAATATTCCGCGGATCGAATTATTTTATAATTTTAATTTCTTCTCTACTAAAGTTTCTTTACATGTATATATATATACACTCTTCTGTGAGTTAAAAAAAAAAAAAAAAAAAAAAAAAAAAAAAAAAAAAAACACGACTGCCCGTTGTAATCTACGAACGTCTTCCTCGCCGCCGCACGCACGCAGCATAGCTGTTGCAAGCGAACATTAGTAAAAACTTACAAATTAATATTCCGCGGATCGAATTATTTTATAATTTTAATTTCTTCTCTACTAAAGTTTCTTTACATGTATATATATATACACTCTTCTGTGAGTTAAAAAAAAAAAAAAAAAAAAAAAAAAAAAAAAAAAAAACACGACTGCCCGTTGTAATCTACGAACGTCTTCCTCGCCGCCGCACGCACGCAGCATAGCTGTTGCAAGCGAACATTAGTAAAAACTTACAAATTAATATTCCGCGGATCGAATTATTTTATAATTTTAATTTCTTCTCTACTAAAGTTTCTTTACATGTATATATATATACACTCTTCTGTGAGTTAAAAAAAAAAAAAAAAAAAAAAAAAAAAAAAAAAAAAACACGACTGCCCGTTGTAATCTACGAACGTCTTCCTCGCCGCCGCACGCACGCAGCATAGCTGTTGCAAGCGAACATTAGTAAAAACTTACAAATTAATATTCCGCGGATCGAATTATTTTATAATTTTAATTTCTTCTCTACTAAAGTTTCTTTACATGTATATATATATACACTCTTCTGTGAGTTAAAAAAAAAAAAAAAAAAAAAAAAAAAAAAAAAAAAAACACGACTGCCCGTTGTAATCTACGAACGTCTTCCTCGCCGCCGCACGCACGCAGCATAGCTGTTGCAAGCGAACATTAGTAAAAACTTACAAATTAATATTCCGCGGATCGAATTATTTTATAATTTTAATTTCTTCTCTACTAAAGTTTCTTTACATGTATATATATATACACTCTTCTGTGAGTTAAAAAAAAAAAAAAAAAAAAAAAAAAAAAAAAAAAAAACACGACTGCCCGTTGTAATCTACGAACGTCTTCCTCGCCGCCGCACGCACGCAGCATAGCTGTTGCAAGCGAACATTAGTAAAAACTTACAAATTAATATTCCGCGGATCGAATTATTTTATAATTTTAATTTCTTCTCTACTAAAGTTTCTTTACATGTATATATATATACACTCTTCTGTGAGTTAAAAAAAAAAAAAAAAAAAAAAAAAAAAAAAAAAAAAACACGACTGCCCGTTGTAATCTACGAACGTCTTCCTCGCCGCCGCACGCACGCAGCATAGCTGTTGCAAGCGAACATTAGTAAAAACTTACAAATTAATATTCCGCGGATCGAATTATTTTATAATTTTAATTTCTTCTCTACTAAAGTTTCTTTACATGTATATATATATACACTCTTCTGTGAGTTAAAAAAAAAAAAAAAAAAAAAAAAAAAAAAAAAAAAAACACGACTGCCCGTTGTAATCTACGAACGTCTTCCTCGCCGCCGCACGCACGCAGCATAGCTGTTGCAAGCGAACATTAGTAAAAACTTACAAATTAATATTCCGCGGATCGAATTATTTTATAATTTTAATTTCTTCTCTACTAAAGTTTCTTTACATGTATATATATATACACTCTTCTGTGAGTTAAAAAAAAAAAAAAAAAAAAAAAAAAAAAAAAAAAAAACACGACTGCCCGTTGTAATCTACGAACGTCTTCCTCGCCGCCGCACGCACGCAGCATAGCTGTTGCAAGCGAACATTAGTAAAAACTTACAAATTAATATTCCGCGGATCGAATTATTTTATAATTTTAATTTCTTCTCTACTAAAGTTTCTTTACATGTATATATATATACACTCTTCTGTGAGTTAAAAAAAAAAAAAAAAAAAAAAAAAAAAAAAAAAAAAACACGACTGCCCGTTGTAATCTACGAACGTCTTCCTCGCCGCCGCACGCACGCAGCATAGCTGTTGCAAGCGAACATTAGTAAAAACTTACAAATTAATATTCCGCGGATCGAATTATTTTATAATTTTAATTTCTTCTCTACTAAAGTTTCTTTACATGTATATATATATACACTCTTCTGTGAGTTAAAAAAAAAAAAAAAAAAAAAAAAAAAAAAAAAAAAAACACGACTGCCCGTTGTAATCTACGAACGTCTTCCTCGCCGCCGCACGCACGCAGCATAGCTGTTGCAAGCGAACATTAGTAAAAACTTACAAATTAATATTCCGCGGATCGAATTATTTTATAATTTTAATTTCTTCTCTACTAAAGTTTCTTTACATGTATATATATATACACTCTTCTGTGAGTTAAAAAAAAAAAAAAAAAAAAAAAAAAAAAAAAAAAAAACACGACTGCCCGTTGTAATCTACGAACGTCTTCCTCGCCGCCGCACGCACGCAGCATAGCTGTTGCAAGCGAACATTAGTAAAAACTCTTACAAATTAATATTCCGCGGATCGAATTATTTTATAATTTTAATTTCTTCTCTACTAAAGTTTCTTTACATGTATATATATATACACTCTTCTGTGAGTTAAAAAAAAAAAAAAAAAAAAAAAAAAAAAAAAAAAAAACACGACTGCCCGTTGTAATCTACGAACGTCTTCCTCGCCGCCGCACGCACGCAGCATAGCTGTTGCAAGCGAACATTAGTAAAAACTTACAAATTAATATTCCGCGGATCGAATTATTTTATAATTTTAATTTCTTCTCTACTAAAGTTTCTTTACATGTATATATATATACACTCTTCTGTGAGTTAAAAAAAAAAAAAAAAAAAAAAAAAAAAAAAAAAAAAACACGACTGCCCGTTGTAATCTACGAACGTCTTCCTCGCCGCCGCACGCACGCAGCATAGCTGTTGCAAGCGAACATTAGTAAAAACTTACAAATTAATATTCCGCGGATCGAATTATTTTATAATTTTAATTTCTTCTCTACTAAAGTTTCTTTACATGTATATATATATACACTCTTCTGTGAGTTAAAAAAAAAAAAAAAAAAAAAAAAAAAAAAAAAAAAAAACACGACTGCCCGTTGTAATCTACGAACGTCTTCCTCGCCGCCGCACGCACGCAGCATAGCTGTTGCAAGCGAACATTAGTAAAAACTTACAAATTAATATTCCGCGGATCGAATTATTTTATAATTTTAATTTCTTCTCTACTAAAGTTTCTTTACATGTATATATATATACACTCTTCTGTGAGTTAAAAAAAAAAAAAAAAAAAAAAAAAAAAAAAAAAAAAACACGACTGCCCGTTGTAATCTACGAACGTCTTCCTCGCCGCCGCACGCACGCAGCATAGCTGTTGCAAGCGAACATTAGTAAAAACTTACAAATTAATATTCCGCGGATCGAATTATTTTATAATTTTAATTTCTTCTCTACTAAAGTTTCTTTACATGTATATATATATACACTCTTCTGTGAGTTAAAAAAAAAAAAAAAAAAAAAAAAAAAAAAAAAAAAAACACGACTGCCCGTTGTAATCTACGAACGTCTTCCTCGCCGCCGCACGCACGCAGCATAGCTGTTGCAAGCGAACATTAGTAAAAACTTACAAATTAATATTCCGCGGATCGAATTATTTTATAATTTTAATTTCTTCTCTACTAAAGTTTCTTTACATGTATATATATATACACTCTTCTGTGAGTTAAAAAAAAAAAAAAAAAAAAAAAAAAAAAAAAAAAAAAACACGACTGCCCGTTGTAATCTACGAACGTCTTCCTCGCCGCCGCACGCACGCAGCATAGCTGTTGCAAGCGAACATTAGTAAAAACTTACAAATTAATATTCCGCGGATCGAATTATTTTATAATTTTAATTTCTTCTCTACTAAAGTTTCTTTACATGTATATATATATACACTCTTCTGTGAGTTAAAAAAAAAAAAAAAAAAAAAAAAAAAAAAAAAAAAAAAACACGACTGCCCGTTGTAATCTACGAACGTCTTCCTCGCCGCCGCACGCACGCAGCATAGCTGTTGCAAGCGAACATTAGTAAAAACTTACAAATTAATATTCCGCGGATCGAATTATTTTATAATTTTAATTTCTTCTCTACTAAAGTTTCTTTACATGTATATATATATACACTCTTCTGTGAGTTAAAAAAAAAAAAAAAAAAAAAAAAAAAAAAAAAAAAAACACGACTGCCCGTTGTAATCTACGAACGTCTTCCTCGCCGCCGCACGCACGCAGCATAGCTGTTGCAAGAAACTTACAAATTAATATTCCGCGGATCGAATTATTTTATAATTTTAATTTCTTCTCTACTAAAGTTTCTTTACATGTATATATATATACACTCTTCTGTGAGTTAAAAAAAAAAAAAAAAAAAAAAAAAAAAAAAAAAAAAAAACACGACTGCCCGTTGTAATCTACGAACGTCTTCCTCGCCGCCGCACGCACGCAGCATAGCTGTTGCAAGCGAACATTAGTAAAAACTTACAAATTAATATTCCGCGGATCGAATTATTTTATAATTTTAATTTCTTCTCTACTAAAGTTTCTTTACATGTATATATATATACACTCTTCTGTGAGTTAAAAAAAAAAAAAAAAAAAAAAAAAAAAAAAAAAAACACGACTGCCCGTTGTAATCTACGAACGTCTTCCTCGCCGCCGCACGCACGCAGCATAGCTGTTGCAAGCGAACATTAGTAAAAACTTACAAATTAATATTCCGCGGATCGAATTATTTTATAATTTTAATTTCTTCTCTACTAAAGTTTCTTTACATGTATATATATATACACTCTTCTGTGAGTTAAAAAAAAAAAAAAAAAAAAAAAAAAAAAAAAAAAAAACACGACTGCCCGTTGTAATCTACGAACGTCTTCCTCGCCGCCGCACGCACGCAGCATAGCTGTTGCAAGCGAACATTAGTAAAAACTTACAAATTAATATTCCGCGGATCGAATTATTTTATAATTTTAATTTCTTCTCTACTAAAGTTTCTTTACATGTATATATATATACACTCTTCTGTGAGTTAAAAAAAAAAAAAAAAAAAAAAAAAAAAAAAAAAAAAAACACGACTGCCCGTTGTAATCTACGAACGTCTTCCTCGCCGCCGCACGCACGCAGCATAGCTGTTGCAAGCGAACATTAGTAAAAACTTACAAATTAATATTCCGCGGATCGAATTATTTTATAATTTTAATTTCTTCTCTACTAAAGTTTCTTTACATGTATATATATATACACTCTTCTGTGAGTTAAAAAAAAAAAAAAAAAAAAAAAAAAAAAAAAAAAAAAACACGACTGCCCGTTGTAATCTACGAACGTCTTCCTCGCCGCCGCACGCACGCAGCATAGCTGTTGCAAGCGAACATTAGTAAAAACTTACAAATTAATATTCCGCGGATCGAATTATTTTATAATTTTAATTTCTTCTCTACTAAAGTTTCTTTACATGTATATATATATACACTCTTCTGTGAGTTAAAAAAAAAAAAAAAAAAAAAAAAAAAAAAAAAAAAAAAACACGACTGCCCGTTGTAATCTACGAACGTCTTCCTCGCCGCCGCACGCACGCAGCATAGCTGTTGCAAGCGAACATTAGTAAAAACTTACAAATTAATATTCCGCGGATCGAATTATTTTATAATTTTAATTTCTTCTCTACTAAAGTTTCTTTACATGTATATATATATACACTCTTCTGTGAGTTAAAAAAAAAAAAAAAAAAAAAAAAAAAAAAAAAAAAAAAACACGACTGCCCGTTGTAATCTACGAACGTCTTCCTCGCCGCCGCACGCACGCAGCATAGCTGTTGCAAGCGAACATTAGTAAAAACTTACAAATTAATATTCCGCGGATCGAATTATTTTATAATTTTAATTTCTTCTCTACTAAAGTTTCTTTACATGTATATATATATACACTCTTCTGTGAGTTAAAAAAAAAAAAAAAAAAAAAAAAAAAAAAAAAAAAAAACACGACTGCCCGTTGTAATCTACGAACGTCTTCCTCGCCGCCGCACGCACGCAGCATAGCTGTTGCAAGCGAACATTAGTAAAAACTTACAAATTAATATTCCGCGGATCGAATTATTTTATAATTTTAATTTCTTCTCTACTAAAGTTTCTTTACATGTATATATATATACACTCTTCTGTGAGTTAAAAAAAAAAAAAAAAAAAAAAAAAAAAAAAAAAAAAAACACGACTGCCCGTTGTAATCTACGAACGTCTTCCTCGCCGCCGCACGCACGCAGCATAGCTGTTGCAAGCGAACATTAGTAAAAACTTACAAATTAATATTCCGCGGATCGAATTATTTTATAATTTTAATTTCTTCTCTACTAAAGTTTCTTTACATGTATATATATATACACTCTTCTGTGAGTTAAAAAAAAAAAAAAAAAAAAAAAAAAAAAAAAAAAAACACGACTGCCCGTTGTAATCTACGAACGTCTTCCTCGCCGCCGCACGCACGCAGCATAGCTGTTGCAAGCGAACATTAGTAAAAACTTACAAATTAATATTCCGCGGATCGAATTATTTTATAATTTTAATTTCTTCTCTACTAAAGTTTCTTTACATGTATATATATATACACTCTTCTGTGAGTTAAAAAAAAAAAAAAAAAAAAAAAAAAAAAAAAAAAAAAACACGACTGCCCGTTGTAATCTACGAACGTCTTCCTCGCCGCCGCACGCACGCAGCATAGCTGTTGCAAGCGAACATTAGTAAAAACTTACAAATTAATATTCCGCGGATCGAATTATTTTATAATTTTAATTTCTTCTCTACTAAAGTTTCTTTACATGTATATATATATACACTCTTCTGTGAGTTAAAAAAAAAAAAAAAAAAAAAAAAAAAAAAAAAAAAAAACACGACTGCCCGTTGTAATCTACGAACGTCTTCCTCGCCGCCGCACGCACGCAGCATAGCTGTTGCAAGCGAACATTAGTAAAAACTTACAAATTAATATTCCGCGGATCGAATTATTTTATAATTTTAATTTCTTCTCTACTAAAGTTTCTTTACATGTATATATATATACACTCTTCTGTGAGTTAAAAAAAAAAAAAAAAAAAAAAAAAAAAAAAAAAAAAACACGACTGCCCGTTGTAATCTACGAACGTCTTCCTCGCCGCCGCACGCACGCAGCATAGCTGTTGCAAGCGAACATTAGTAAAAACTTACAAATTAATATTCCGCGGATCGAATTATTTTATAATTTTAATTTCTTCTCTACTAAAGTTTCTTTACATGTATATATATATACACTCTTCTGTGAGTTAAAAAAAAAAAAAAAAAAAAAAAAAAAAAAAAAAAAAAAACACGACTGCCCGTTGTAATCTACGAACGTCTTCCTCGCCGCCGCACGCACGCAGCATAGCTGTTGCAAGCGAACATTAGTAAAAACTTACAAATTAATATTCCGCGGATCGAATTATTTTATAATTTTAATTTCTTCTCTACTAAAGTTTTACATGTATATATATATACACTCTTCTGTGAGTTAAAAAAAAAAAAAAAAAAAAAAAAAAAAAAAAAAAAAACACGACTGCCCGTTGTAATCTACGAACGTCTTCCTCGCCGCCGCACGCACGCAGCATAGCTGTTGCAAGCGAACATTAGTAAAAACTTACAAATTAATATTCCGCGGATCGAATTATTTTATAATTTTAATTTCTTCTCTACTAAAGTTTCTTTACATGTATATATATATACACTCTTCTGTGAGTTAAAAAAAAAAAAAAAAAAAAAAAAAAAAAAAAAAAAAAACACGACTGCCCGTTGTAATCTACGAACGTCTTCCTCGCCGCCGCACGCACGCAGCATAGCTGTTGCAAGCGAACATTAGTAAAAACTTACAAATTAATATTCCGCGGATCGAATTATTTTATAATTTTAATTTCTTCTCTACTAAAGTTTCTTTACATGTATATATATATACACTCTTCTGTGAGTTAAAAAAAAAAAAAAAAAAAAAAAAAAAAAAAAAAAAAAACACGACTGCCCGTTGTAATCTACGAACGTCTTCCTCGCCGCCGCACGCACGCAGCATAGCTGTTGCAAGCGAACATTAGTAAAAACTTACAAATTAATATTCCGCGGATCGAATTATTTTATAATTTTAATTTCTTCTCTACTAAAGTTTCTTTACATGTATATATATATACACTCTTCTGTGAGTTAAAAAAAAAAAAAAAAAAAAAAAAAAAAAAAAAAAAAAAAACACGACTGCCCGTTGTAATCTACGAACGTCTTCCTCGCCGCCGCACGCACGCAGCATAGCTGTTGCAAGCGAACATTAGTAAAAACTTACAAATTAATATTCCGCGGATCGAATTATTTTATAATTTTAATTTCTTCTCTACTAAAGTTTCTTTACATGTATATATATATACACTCTTCTGTGAGTTAAAAAAAAAAAAAAAAAAAAAAAAAAAAAAAAAAAAAAAAACACGACTGCCCGTTGTAATCTACGAACGTCTTCCTCGCCGCCGCACGCACGCAGCATAGCTGTTGCAAGCGAACATTAGTAAAAACTTACAAATTAATATTCCGCGGATCGAATTATTTTATAATTTTAATTTCTTCTCTACTAAAGTTTCTTTACATGTATATATATATACACTCTTCTGTGAGTTAAAAAAAAAAAAAAAAAAAAAAAAAAAAAAAAAAAAAAAAAAACACGACTGCCCGTTGTAATCTACGAACGTCTTCCTCGCCGCCGCACGCACGCAGCATAGCTGTTGCAAGCGAACATTAGTAAAAACTTACAAATTAATATTCCGCGGATCGAATTATTTTATAATTTTAATTTCTTCTCTACTAAAGTTTCTTTACATGTATATATATATACACTCTTCTGTGAGTTAAAAAAAAAAAAAAAAAAAAAAAAAAAAAAAAAAAAAAACACGACTGCCCGTTGTAATCTACGAACGTCTTCCTCGCCGCCGCACGCACGCAGCATAGCTGTTGCAAGCGAACATTAGTAAAAACTTACAAATTAATATTCCGCGGATCGAATTATTTTATAATTTTAATTTCTTCTCTACTAAAGTTTCTTTACATGTATATATATATACACTCTTCTGTGAGTTAAAAAAAAAAAAAAAAAAAAAAAAAAAAAAAAAAAAAAACACGACTGCCCGTTGTAATCTACGAACGTCTTCCTCGCCGCCGCACGCACGCAGCATAGCTGTTGCAAGCGAACATTAGTAAAAACTTACAAATTAATATTCCGCGGATCGAATTATTTTATAATTTTAATTTCTTCTCTACTAAAGTTTCTTTACATGTATATATATATACACTCTTCTGTGAGTTAAAAAAAAAAAAAAAAAAAAAAAAAAAAAAAAAAAAACACGACTGCCCGTTGTAATCTACGAACGTCTTCCTCGCCGCCGCACGCACGCAGCATAGCTGTTGCAAGCGAACATTAGTAAAAACTTACAAATTAATATTCCGCGGATCGAATTATTTTATAATTTTAATTTCTTCTCTACTAAAGTTTCTTTACATGTATATATATATACACTCTTCTGTGAGTTAAAAAAAAAAAAAAAAAAAAAAAAAAAAAAAAAAAAAAACACGACTGCCCGTTGTAATCTACGAACGTCTTCCTCGCCGCCGCACGCACGCAGCATAGCTGTTGCAAGCGAACATTAGTAAAAACTTACAAATTAATATTCCGCGGATCGAATTATTTTATAATTTTAATTTCTTCTCTACTAAAGTTTCTTTACATGTATATATATATACACTCTTCTGTGAGTTAAAAAAAAAAAAAAAAAAAAAAAAAAAAAAAAAAAAAACACGACTGCCCGTTGTAATCTACGAACGTCTTCCTCGCCGCCGCACGCACGCAGCATAGCTGTTGCAAGCGAACATTAGTAAAAACTTACAAATTAATATTCCGCGGATCGAATTATTTTATAATTTTAATTTCTTCTCTACTAAAGTTTCTTTACATGTATATATATATACACTCTTCTGTGAGTTAAAAAAAAAAAAAAAAAAAAAAAAAAAAAAAAAAAAAAACACGACTGCCCGTTGTAATCTACGAACGTCTTCCTCGCCGCCGCACGCACGCAGCATAGCTGTTGCAAGCGAACATTAGTAAAAACTTACAAATTAATATTCCGCGGATCGAATTATTTTATAATTTTAATTTCTTCTCTACTAAAGTTTCTTTACATGTATATATATATACACTCTTCTGTGAGTTAAAAAAAAAAAAAAAAAAAAAAAAAAAAAAAAAAAAAAAACACGACTGCCCGTTGTAATCTACGAACGTCTTCCTCGCCGCCGCACGCACGCAGCATAGCTGTTGCAAGCGAACATTAGTAAAAACTTACAAATTAATATTCCGCGGATCGAATTATTTTATAATTTTAATTTCTTCTCTACTAAAGTTTCTTTACATGTATATATATATACACTCTTCTGTGAGTTAAAAAAAAAAAAAAAAAAAAAAAAAAAAAAAAAAAAAAAACACGACTGCCCGTTGTAATCTACGAACGTCTTCCTCGCCGCCGCACGCACGCAGCATAGCTGTTGCAAGCGAACATTAGTAAAAACTTACAAATTAATATTCCGCGGATCGAATTATTTTATAATTTTAATTTCTTCTCTACTAAAGTTTCTTTACATGTATATATATATACACTCTTCTGTGAGTTAAAAAAAAAAAAAAAAAAAAAAAAACACGACTGCCCGTTGTAATCTACGAACGTCTTCCTCGCCGCCGCACGCACGCAGCATAGCTGTTGCAAGCGAACATTAGTAAAAACTTACAAATTAATATTCCGCGGATCGAATTATTTTATAATTTTAATTTCTTCTCTACTAAAGTTTCTTTACATGTATATATATACACTCTTCTGTGAGTTAAAAAAAAAAAAAAAAAAAAAAAACACGACTGCCCGTTGTAATCTACGAACGTCTTCCTCGCCACCGCACGCACGCAGCATAGCTGTTGCAAGCGAACATTAGTAAAAACTTACAAATTAATATTCCGCGGATCGAATTATTTTATAATTTTAATTTCTTCTCTACTAAAGTTTCTTTACATGTATATATATATACACTCTTCTGTGAGTTAAAAAAAAAAAAAAAAAAAAAAAAAAAAAAAAAAAAAAACACGACTGCCCGTTGTAATCTACGAACGTCTTCCTCGCCGCCGCACGCACGCAGCATAGCTGTTGCAAGCGAACATTAGTAAAAACTTACAAATTAATATTCCGCGGATCGAATTATTTTATAATTTTAATTTCTTCTCTACTAAAGTTTCTTTACATGTATATATATATACACTCTTCTGTGAGTTAAAAAAAAAAAAAAAAAAAAAAAAAAAAAACAAAAAAAAAACACGACTGCCCGTTGTAATCTACGAACGTCTTCCTCGCCGCCGCACGCACGCAGCATAGCTGTTGCAAGCGAACATTAGTAAAAACTTACAAATTAATATTCCGCGGATCGAATTATTTTATAATTTTAATTTCTTCTCTACTAAAGTTTCTTTACATGTATATATATATACACTCTTCTGTGAGTTAAAAAAAAAAAAAAAAAAAAAAAAAAAAAAAAAAAAAAACACGACTGCCCGTTGTAATCTACGAACGTCTTCCTCGCCGCCGCACGCACGCAGCATAGCTGTTGCAAGCGAACATTAGTAAAAACTTACAAATTAATATTCCGCGGATCGAATTATTTTATAATTTTTATTTCTTCTCTACTAAAGTTTCTTTACATGTATATATATATACACTCTTCTGTGAGTTAAAAAAAAAAAAAAAAAAAAAAAAAAAAAAAAAACACGACTGCCCGTTGTAATCTACGAACGTCTTCCTCGCCGCCGCACGCACGCAGCATAGCTGTTGCAAGCGAACATTAGTAAAAACTTACAAATTAATATTCCGCGGATCGAATTATTTTATAATTTTAATTTCTTCTCTACTAAAGTTTCTTTACATGTATATATATATACACTCTTCTGTGAGTTAAAAAAAAAAAAAAAAAAAAAAAAAAAAAAAAAAAAAAAAAACACGACTGCCCGTTGTAATCTACGAACGTCTTCCTCGCCGCCGCACGCACGCAGCATAGCTGTTGCAAGCGAACATTAGTAAAAACTTACAAATTAATATTCCGCGGATCGAATTATTTTATAATTTTAATTTCTTCTCTACTAAAGTTTCTTTACATGTATATATATATACACTCTTCTGTGAGTTAAAAAAAAAAAAAAAAAAAAAAAAAAAAAAAAAAAAAAAAAAAACACGACTGCCCGTTGTAATCTACGAACGTCTTCCTCGCCGCCGCACGCACGCAGCATAGCTGTTGCAAGCGAACATTAGTAAAAACTTACAAATTAATATTCCGCGGATCGAATTATTTTATAATTTTAATTTCTTCTCTACTAAAGTTTCTTTACATGTATATATATATATACTCTTCTGTGAGTTAAAAAAAAAAAAAAAAAAAAAAAAAAAAAAAAAAAAAAAAACAAGACTGCCCGTTGTAATCTACGAACGTCTTCCTCGCCGCCGCACGCACGCAGCATAGCTGTTGCAAGCGAACATTAGTAAAAACTTACAAATTAATATTCCGCGGATCGAATTATTTTATAATTTTAATTTCTTCTCTACTAAAGTTTCTTTACATGTATATATATATACACTCTTCTGTGAGTTAAAAAAAAAAAAAAAAAAAAAAAAAAAAAACACGACTGCCCGTTGTAATCTACGAACGTCTTCCTCGCCGCCGCACGCACGCAGCATAGCTGTTGCAAGCGAACATTAGTAAAAACTTACAAATTAATATTCCGCGGATCGAATTATTTTATAATTTTAATTTCTTCTCTACTAAAGTTTCTTTACATGTATATATATATACACTCTTCTGTGAGTTAAAAAAAAAAAAAAAAAAAAAAAAAAAAAAAAAAAAAAACACGACTGCCCGTTGTAATCTACGAACGTCTTCCTCGCCGCCGCACGCACGCAGCATAGCTGTTGCAAGCGAACATTAGTAAAAACTTACAAATTAATATTCCGCGGATCGAATTATTTTATAATTTTTATTTCTTCTCTACTAAAGTTTCTTTACATGTATATATATATACACTCTTCTGTGAGTTAAAAAAAAAAAAAAAAAAAAAAAAAAAAAAAAAAAAAAACACGACTGCCCGTTGTAATCTACGAACGTCTTCCTCGCCGCCGCACGCACGCAGCATAGCTGTTGCAAGCGAACATTAGTAAAAACTTACAAATTAATATTCCGCGGATCGAATTATTTTATAATTTTAATTTCTTCTCTACTAAAGTTTCTTTACATGTATATATATATACACTCTTCTGTGAGTTAAAAAAAAAAAAAAAAAAAAAAAAAAAAAAAAAAAAAAACACGACTGCCCGTTGTAATCTACGAACGTCTTCCTCGCCGCCGCACGCACGCAGCATAGCTGTTGCAAGCGAACATTAGTAAAAACTTACAAATTAATATTCCGCGGATCGAATTATTTTATAATTTTAATTTCTTCTCTACTAAAGTTTCTTTACATGTATATAGGAGAGACTCGTGCAGGGTTAGGATTCCCGGAGCCGGGAGTAATAAGCCTGGTCTCCTAAACTAAAACTTTATTCCACCACGTGGTGCGACTCTGGCCGTTGTCGGGAAGCACAGGTAATGTGTCGCGCGAGAGCCGGAAACAGAATGGCGCTCTCCGTGTGCACGCTGTAGGTGCTCGGTAGGGTCCCGTTACTTGGTGGGGAGCATTGTTTGCATCCCCTAACGGGACGCGTAACGGGACCCTCTTGCTCGCGTGGGGACACGGAATATTCGTCCCCACACCAGCCACCCGTTAAGAGACGGAGTCAGGATATACGTTTTGTGCCAGAGTCGCATTACAATACCATAATAAATATATATGTTCATAATTTTTACAAAACAATATACAGAATATTTACAAAAAAAAAATAATAATGTGCGAAATGTTCTACGGCGTGGGCGAGTAGCGGTCCGGGGCACGGGCCCGGCGACCCGAGCGAGTTGGCGGCGCTGCTAGGCGATGCGGGCGAGGCCAGTCTCTTTGCGCTGGCGTGGAGAACGTCGCCTGTGGTGCCACCGGGCTGTCGTTCGTGGCTGCCGGCGCTATGCTGGGGGGCCCAACTGCTTCCTCTGGGCGCAACATGAAGGCCGGTTTTACCCTGTCCAGTGAAACTCGTGTTTCTCCGCGACTTGTATGCAACACGCAGGTTTTCTCGTCCCTGCTGACGATGCGGTAGGGTCCCGTGTAAGGCGTACAAAGGGAGGCCTTTATACCGTCGTCACGGAGAAAAGCATGGGTGCAAGTCGCCAACTCCTTGAACACGAAGCTTCCTGGTCGGGAGCGTCGCGAAGCCGGTGTGGGCCGTATGTTTGTTGTTGCCTGGCGGACCCGCTCGATGAGTGACGTCGGGTCGCCAAGCTCGGGTTCTGCGGTGAAGAATTCGCCGGGCAGACGTAGCGGTTCTCCAAACACCAGTTCGGCGGCTGATGTCTGCAGGTCCTCCTTGAAGGCGGTACGAATCCCGAGCATGACGACCGGGAGGGCGTCGAGCCAGGAGGCGCCTTCATGGCACATTATCGCTGCCTTCAGCTGCCTGTGGAGCCGTTCTACTAGCCCGTTAGCCTGTGGGTGGTACGGCGTCGTGCGGGACCTCTGCCAGCCCGTGTACTTCCCCAGTGCCTGAAAAAGATCGGACTCGAACTGCCGTCCTTGGTCCGTAGTAACACGCTCTGGGCAGCCATAGCGCGAGATCCAGCCGTGGAGCAGGGCGTTGGCCACATCTTCTGCGGTGATTCGCTCCAGTGGATAAGCTTCTGGCCAACGCGATGCACGGTCGATCGCCGTCAGGAGGTAGCGGTAAGAGCCTGCTGGCGGCAGTGGACCCACGATGTCAATGTGTATGTGACGGAAACGAGCTGACGGCGTCGTGAAGTCTCCCAGTGGCGTGTGGACGTGCCGTGTAATCTTCGCGCGCTGACATTGCAAACACGCCCGAGTCCATACGCGTATGTCTCGTTTAACCCCGGGCCAAACGAAACGCGACGTAATCAGGCGCGTGGTAGCGCGTGTGCCGGGATGGCTCAGGCCGTGGACCGCGTCGAATACCTGTCTGCGACTTGGAGCTGGGACGAGTAGGCGTTGGCGACCCGTCGATACATCACATAACACCCGGAGGTCGAGTCCTGGGACATCGACGTGGCGGAGCTGGAGTGCTGTGCTGCCGGCTAGCAGCTCGCGTAGCTCGTCGTCCTCGGCTTGCTGCTGGGCGATGCGGCTGAGATCCACCGGGCTATTGGCTGCTGTCAAAGCTTCGACGCGGGATAACGCGTCGGCGACTATGTTTTGGGACCCATTGACGTGCCGAATGTCCGTGGTGAACTGCGAGATGTACGTCAGGTGGTTCCTCTGAACGGGCGGGAGTCTCTCGTTCTGCTGCTGATAGGCAAAACATATGGGCTTATGGTCAGTAAATATTATTGTGTGTTGAGCCTCCAACGCGTGACGAAAATGCCGGACCGCCAAAAAGATGGCGAGTAGCTCCCGATAATATGCCGGCCACTGTGTTTGCTGCGGCGTCAGCTTCCGGGAGAAGAAACCCAACGGTTGCCACGCTCCTCCCACTTGCTGCTGCAAGCTGGCGCCGACTGCATTCTGCGACGCGTCGGTGAAAAGCCCGAGCTGTGCCGTAGGGTCCGGGTGAGCCAGCATCGTTGCGTTGGCGAGCGAGGCCTTGCATTTCTCGAAGGCTGCTGTACTGAGTGGGTTCCAGGGCACAGGGTGGGTGCCGCGGAGACCTGAGAGAGCCTCCTGGAGCTCTGCTTGATGCGCCGCTGCCTTGGGAAGGAAACGACGATAGAAATTTATCATTCCCAAGAAGCGACGGAGCCCTCTGGCGTTGGATGGGCGCTGGAAATCGCGCAGTGCGGCGACACGTTCTGGTACGGCGCTTACGCCTTCCGAGGAAACGTGGTAGCCGAGGAAGGTTACGGCCTGCTGGCCCAGCACGCTCTTTTCCACGTTGACGATTATGCCGTGCTGCGACAATCGGCGGAAAACGGTTCGCAGGTGTTCCCGGTGTTGCTCTGGAGACGCGCTGTAGATTAGAATGTCGTCGATGTACGGGAAGCAGAAGTCCAGCCCCTGTAACACTTCGTCCATAAACCTCTGGAACGTTTGTCCAGCATTTCTCAGTCCAAAGGTCATGAACGGGAATTCGAACATCCCGAACGGCGTGGTTATGGCCGTTTTCGGGATGTCCGTCGTGTGCACCGGAATCTGTGTGTATGCCTTAACGAGGTCGAGGACAGAATATATTTTGCTTCCTCGAAGGCTCATAGCAAAGTCCTGTACGTGCCGAACGGGATACCTGTCTGGGACGGTTCGCGCGTTCAGCGCGCGATAATCACCGCATGGGCGCCATTCTCCGTCTTTCTTCTTAGGCACGAGATGCAGCGGCGATGCCCACGGGCTCTTCGATCGTCGCGCGGTCCCGTCGGCGAGCATGGCCTCGAATTCTGCCCGTGCGATGTGGAGCCGCTCCGGTGCCAGGCGTCGTGGTCTACAGGAAACTGGGGGTCCTGGCGTCGTCCGGATGTGGTGAACCGTGGTGTGACGAACAACGCGGGGCGCGCCGGCCGGGCGCGTGAGCTCCGGGAATCGGCTCAGGAGGTCCTGGTATGGCGAGCACGTCGTCAGCACCCTGACGCTGGGTTGCGGCGATCGGTCCTTATTCGCGCTTACGACGCGGCCCGTCGTCCCGTCGAGCAGGCGCCCGCTTCGACAGTCCGGTAGAAGTCCAAAGTGTGCCAGGAAATCAGCGCCGATTATTGGCAACGCGACGTCCGCGATGACGAAACGCCATACGAACACCCGGTGCAGCCCCAGGTCGATTCGCATGGGTAGGCAGCCGTACGTGTTGATAGTACTGCTGTTCGCGGCGCTGAGCTTGTAGTTGGTGACCGCGCGCTGGCCCTTGAGTAGGTTGCGCGGGAAGCAACATAAGTCGGAACCGGTGTCGACTAGGAACCCATGTCCGCTGGTGTGGTCCCTAACGACGAGACGGCGTCCACTGGATGCGCAGCCGGCAGCTGCAATAGCCGGCTGCCTTACTCGTTTCCCTGGGTGTAGCTGCACGGG
The DNA here is from genome assembly GCA_037074705.1 of Zhengitettix transpicula. Lineage (NCBI taxonomy): Eukaryota > Metazoa > Arthropoda > Insecta > Orthoptera > Tetrigidae > Zhengitettix > Zhengitettix transpicula. The sequence continues at coordinate 61,215 of JAYJMR010000117.1, forward strand.
GGTTCGCAGCGTTGAGCCCGGCTACCGAACCGTCTGTGGTACCAGCATTTCCCGGTGCTGGCGTTGTCGCGGCGGCCACGCTGTTGTTCGGGCGGCTGACGGCGTGCTGGCGGCCTTCGTTCGCCTCGTAGGGCTGCGACTTCCGCGGTGAGCGCCTCCAGGCGCTGCTCGAGGCTAGGGGCTGATGGGCCGTGGAGTTCATCTGCCTGATTGGTGGACTGTGAGCTCGTGCTGGCAGCGTGGACGTGCGGTGGAAGACCGGGTGTTGGAATCTCCATAAGCCTGTCAGCGATTTGGGCGGCCGTGGCGAGCGGTGCGTCTATATGACTTTGGACCGCGACCTGTACGTAGGCCGGCAGGCGCTGCAGCCACAACGTCCGCAGGAAATCGTCCGACACTTGAGTAGGCCCTACTAGGCTGCGGAGGTACCGCAGGAACTGCGACGGAGATCTGTCGCCAAGTTCGGCTTCGCTGAGCAGCAGCCGAGTTCTTCGCTCTTGTGAGGGCGAAAGTCTCTGTATCAGAGCTTTCTTTAAACACTCGTACTTGCCTGTTGCTGGCGGGTTGACGAGGATGTCCTGGACTTCCGCAGCCCATCTTTGTTCGAGGTGAGCTGCGATGTGGTTGAACTTGGTGGCGTCCTGCGTGATGCCGGCGATGGCGAATTGGCTTTCCGCCTGGGCGAACCAGACGTCCGTATTGTCCGCCCAGAAAGCCGGCAGCTTCGGTGTGATCCTACAGACCTGTGCTGCGTCATGGTGTTGGCCACGTGGATCCTCCTTCAGCCTTGCGATCTCCTGCTGTAGCTCGGCGATTTTGTTGTTCAAAATGTCCATCGTAGGGGTCACCAATATAGGAGAGACTCGTGCAGGGTTAGGATTCCCGGAGCCGGGAGTAATAAGCCTGGTCTCCTAAACTAAAACTTTATTCCACCACGTGGTGCGACTCTGGCCGTTGTCGGGAAGCACAGGTAATGTGTCGCGCGAGAGCCGGAAACAGAATGGCGCTCTCCGTGTGCACGCTGTAGGTGCTCGGTAGGGTCCCGTTACTTGGTGGGGAGCATTGTTTGCATCCCCTAACGGGACGCGTAACGGGACCCTCTTGCTCGCGTGGGGACACGGAATATTCGTCCCCACAATGTATATATATATACACTCTTCTGTGAGTTAAAAAAAAAAAAAAAAAAAAAAAAAAAAAAAAAAAAAAAACACGACTGCCCGTTGTAATCTACGAACGTCTTCCTCGCCGCCGCACGCACGCAGCATAGCTGTTGCAAGCGAACATTAGTAAAAACTTACAAATTAATATTCCGCGGATCGAATTATTTTATAATTTTAATTTCTTCTCTACTAAAGTTTCTTTACATGTATATATATATATACTCTTCTGTGAGTTAAAAAAAAAAAAAAAAAAAAAAAAAAAAAAAAAAAAAAAACACGACTGCCCGTTGTAATCTACGAACGTCTTCCTCGCCGCCGCACGCACGCAGCATAGCTGTTGCAAGCGAACATTAGTAAAAACTTACAAATTAATATTCCGCGGATCGAATTATTTTATAATTTTAATTTCTTCTCTACTAAAGTTTCTTTACATGTATATATATATACACTCTTCTGTGAGTTAAAAAAAAAAAAAAAAAAAAAAAAAAAAAAAAAAAAAAAACACGACTGCCCGTTGTAATCTACGAACGTCTTCCTCGCCGCCGCACGCACGCAGCATAGCTGTTGCAAGCGAACATTAGTAAAAACTTACAAATTAATATTCCGCGGATCGAATTATTTTATAATTTTAATTTCTTCTCTACTAAAGTTTCTTTACATGTATATATATATACACTCTTCTGTGAGTTAAAAAAAAAAAAAAAAAAAAAAAAAAAAAAAAAAAAAAACACGACTGCCCGTTGTAATCTACGAACGTCTTCCTCGCCGCCGCACGCACGCAGCATAGCTGTTGCAAGCGAACATTAGTAAAAACTTACAAATTAATATTCCGCGGATCGAATTATTTTATAATTTTTATTTCTTCTCTACTAAAGTTTCTTTACATGTATATATATATACACTCTTCTGTGAGTTAAAAAAAAAAAAAAAAAAAAAAAAAAAAAAAAAAAAAAAAACACGACTGCCCGTTGTAATCTACGAACGTCTTCCTCGCCGCCGCACGCACGCAGCATAGCTGTTGCAAGCGAACATTAGTAAAAACTTACAAATTAATATTCCGCGGATCGAATTATTTTATAATTTTAATTTCTTCTCTATTAAAGTTTCTTTACATGTATATATATATACACTCTTCTGTGAGTTAAAAAAAAAAAAATAAAAAAAAAAAAAAAAAAAAAAAAAAAAACACGACTGCCCGTTGTAATCTACGAACGTCTTCCTCGCCGCCGCACGCACGCAGCATAGCTGTTGCAAGCGAACATTAGTAAAAACTTACAAATTAATATTCCGCGGATCGAATTATTTTATAATTTTAATTTCTTCTCTACTAAAGTTTCTTTACATGTATATATATATACACTCTTCTGTGAGTTAAAAAAAAAAAAAAAAAAAAAAAAAAAAAAAAAAAAAAAAAACACGACTGCCCGTTGTAATCTACGAACGTCTTCCTCGCCGCCGCACGCACGCAGCATAGCTGTTGCAAGCGAACATTAGTAAAAACTTACAAATTAATATTCCGCGGATCGAATTATTTTATAATTTTAATTTCTTCTCTACTAAAGTTTCTTTACATGTATATATATATACACTCTTCTGTGAGTTAAAAAAAAAAAAAAAAAAAAAAAAAAAAAAAAAAAAAAAAAAACACGACTGCCCGTTGTAATCTACGAACGTCTTCCTCGCCGCCGCACGCACGCAGCATAGCTGTTGCAAGCGAACATTAGTAAAAACTTACAAATTAATATTCCGCGGATCGAATTATTTTATAATTTTAATTTCTTCTCTACTAAAGTTTCTTTACATGTATATATATATATACACTCTTCTGTGAGTTAAAAAAAAAAAAAAAAAAAAAAAAAAAAAAAAAAACACGACTGCCCGTTGTAATCTACGAACGTCTTCCTCGCCGCCGCACGCACGCAGCATAGCTGTTGCAAGCGAACATTAGTAAAAACTTACAAATTAATATTCCGCGGATCGAATTATTTTATAATTTTAATTTCTTCTCTACTAAAGTTTCTTTACATGTATATATATATACACTCTTCTGTGAGTTAAAAAAAAAAAAAAAAAAAAAAACACGACTGCCCGTTGTAATCTACGAACGTCTTCCTCGCCGCCGCACGCACGCAGCATAGCTGTTGCAAGCGAACATTAGTAAAAACTTACAAATTAATATTCCGCGGATCGAATTATTTTATAATTTTAATTTCTTCTCTACTAAAGTTTCTTTACATGTATATATATATACACTCTTCTGTGAGTTAAAAAAAAAAAAAAAAAAAAAAAAAAAAAAAAAAAAAAAACACGACTGCCCGTTGTAATCTACGAACGTCTTCCTCGCCGCCGCACGCACGCAGCATAGCTGTTGCAAGCGAACATTAGTAAAAACTTACAAATTAATATTCCGCGGATCGAATTATTTTATAATTTTAATTTCTTCTCTACTAAAGTTTCTTTACATGTATATATATATACACTCTTCTGTGAGTTAAAAAAAAAAAAAAAAAAAAAAAAAAAAAAAAAAAAAAAAAACACGACTGCCCGTTGTAATCTACGAACGTCTTCCTCGCCGCCGCACGCACGCAGCATAGCTGTTGCAAGCGAACATTAGTAAAAACTTACAAATTAATATTCCGCGGATCGAATTATTTTATAATTTTAATTTCTTCTCTACTAAAGTTTCTTTACATGTATATATATATACACTCTTCTGTGAGTTAAAAAAAAAAAAAAAAAAAAAAAACACGACTGCCCGTTGTAATCTACGAACGTCTTCCTCGCCACCGCACGCACGCAGCATAGCTGTTGCAAGCGAACATTAGTAAAAACTTACAAATTAATATTCCGCGGATCGAATTATTTTATAATTTTAATTTCTTCTCTACTAAAGTTTCTTTACATGTATATATATATACACTCTTCTGTGAGTTAAAAAAAAAAAAAAAAAAAAAAAAAAAAAAAAAAAAAAAACACGACTGCCCGTTGTAATCTACGAACGTCTTCCTCGCCGCCGCACGCACGCAGCATAGCTGTTGCAAGCGAACATTAGTAAAAACTTACAAATTAATATTCCGCGGATCGAATTATTTTATAATTTTAATTTCTTCTCTACTAAAGTTTCTTTACATGTATATATATATACACTCTTCTGTGAGTTAAAAAAAAAAAAAAAAAAAAAAAAAAAAAAAAAAAAAAAAAAAAACACGACTGCCCGTTGTAATCTACGAACGTCTTCCTCGCCGCCGCACGCACGCAGCATAGCTGTTGCAAGCGAACATTAGTAAAAACTTACAAATTAATATTCCGCGGATCGAATTATTTTATAATTTTAATTTCTTCTCTACTAAAGTTTCTTTACATGTATATATATATACACTCTTCTGTGAGTTAAAAAAAAAAAAAAAAAAAAAAAAAAAAAAAAAAAAAAACACGACTGCCCGTTGTAATCTACGAACGTCTTCCTCGCCGCCGCACGCACGCAGCATAGCTGTTGCAAGCGAACATTAGTAAAAACTTACAAATTAATATTCCGCGGATCGAATTATTTTATAATTTTAATTTCTTCTCTACTAAAGTTTCTTTACATGTATATATATATACACTCTTCTGTGAGTTAAAAAAAAAAAAAAAAAAAAAAAAAAAAAAAAAAAAAAAAAAAACACGACTGCCCGTTGTAATCTACGAACGTCTTCCTCGCCGCCGCACGCACGCAGCATAGCTGTTGCAAGCGAACATTAGTAAAAACTTACAAATTAATATTCCGCGGATCGAATTATTTTATAATTTTAATTTCTTCTCTACTAAAGTTTCTTTACATGTATATATATATACACTCTTCTGTGAGTTAAAAAAAAAAAAAAAAAAAAAAAAACACGACTGCCCGTTGTAATCTACGAACGTCTTCCTCGCCACCGCACGCACGCAGCATAGCTGTTGCAAGCGAACATTAGTAAAAACTTACAAATTAATATTCCGCGGATCGAATTATTTTATAATTTTAATTTCTTCTCTACTAAAGTTTCTTTACATGTATATATATATACACTCTTCTGTGAGTTAAAAAAAAAAAAAAAAAAAAAAAAAAAAAAAAAAAAAAAAAAACACGACTGCCCGTTGTAATCTACGAACGTCTTCCTCGCCGCCGCACGCACGCAGCATAGCTGTTGCAAGCGAACATTAGTAAAAACTTACAAATTAATATTCCGCGGATCGAATTATTTTATAATTTTAATTTCTTCTCTACTAAAGTTTCTTTACATGTATATATATATACACTCTTCTGTGAGTTAAAAAAAAAAAAAAAAAAAAAAAAAAAAAAAAAAAAAAAAAAAAACACGACTGCCCGTTGTAATCTACGAACGTCTTCCTCGCCGCCGCACGCACGCAGCATAGCTGTTGCAAGCGAACATTAGTAAAAACTTACAAATTAATATTCCGCGGATCGAATTATTTTATAATTTTTATTTCTTCTCTACTAAAGTTTCTTTACATGTATATATATATACACTCTTCTGTGAGTTAAAAAAAAAAAAAAAAAAAAAAAAAAAAAAAAAAAAAAAAACACGACTGCCCGTTGTAATCTACGAACGTCTTCCTCGCCGCCGCACGCACGCAGCATAGCTGTTGCAAGCGAACATTAGTAAAAACTTACAAATTAATATTCCGCGGATCGAATTATTTTATAATTTTTATTTCTTCTCTACTAAAGTTTCTTTACATGTATATATATATACACTCTTCTGTGAGTTAAAAAAAAAAAAAAAAAAAAAAAAAAAAAAAAAAAAAAAAAAAAACACGACTGCCCGTTGTAATCTACGAACGTCTTCCTCGCCGCCGCACGCACGCAGCATAGCTGTTGCAAGCGAACATTAGTAAAAACTTACAAATTAATATTCCGCGGATCGAATTATTTTATAATTTTAATTTCTTCTCTACTAAAGTTTCTTTACATGTATATATATATACACTCTTCTGTGAGTTAAAAAAAAAAAAAAAAAAAAAAAAAAAAAAAAAAAAAAAAAACACGACTGCCCGTTGTAATCTACGAACGTCTTCCTCGCCGCCGCACGCACGCAGCATAGCTGTTGCAAGCGAACATTAGTAAAAACTTACAAATTAATATTCCGCGGATCGAATTATTTTATAATTTTAATTTCTTCTCTACTAAAGTTTCTTTACATGTATATATATATACACTCTTCTGTGAGTTAAAAAAAAAAAAAAAAAAAAAAAAAAAAAAAAAAAAAAAACACGACTGCCCGTTGTAATCTACGAACGTCTTCCTCGCCGCCGCACGCACGCAGCATAGCTGTTGCAAGCGAACATTAGTAAAAACTTACAAATTAATATTCCGCGGATCGAATTATTTTATAATTTTAATTTCTTCTCTACTAAAGTTTCTTTACATGTATATATATATACACTCTTCTGTGAGTTAAAAAAAAAAAAAAAAAAAAAAAAAAAAAAAAAAAAAAAAAAACACGACTGCCCGTTGTAATCTACGAACGTCTTCCTCGCCGCCGCACGCACGCAGCATAGCTGTTGCAAGCGAACATTAGTAAAAACTTACAAATTAATATTCCGCGGATCGAATTATTTTATAATTTTTATTTCTTCTCTACTAAAGTTTCTTTACATGTATATATATATACACTCTTCTGTGAGTTAAAAAAAAAAAAAAAAAAAAAAAAAAAAAAAAAAAAAAAAAAAACACGACTGCCCGTTGTAATCTACGAACGTCTTCCTCGCCGCCGCACGCACGCAGCATAGCTGTTGCAAGCGAACATTAGTAAAAACTTACAAATTAATATTCCGCGGATCGAATTATTTTATAATTTTAATTTCTTCTCTACTAAAGTTTCTTTACATGTATATATATATACACTCTTCTGTGAGTTAAAAAAAAAAAAAAAAAAAAAAAAAAAAAAAAAAAAAAAAACACGACTGCCCGTTGTAATCTACGAACGTCTTCCTCGCCGCCGCACGCACGCAGCATAGCTGTTGCAAGCGAACATTAGTAAAAACTTACAAAATTATATTCCGCGGATCGAATTATTTTATAATTTTAATTTCTTCTCTACTAAAGTTTCTTTACATGTATATATATATACACTCTTCTGTGAGTTAAAAAAAAAAAAAAAAAAAAAAAAAAAAAAAAAAAAAAAAAAAACACGACTGCCCGTTGTAATCTACGAACGTCTTCCTCGCCGCCGCACGCACGCAGCATAGCTGTTGCAAGCGAACATTAGTAAAAACTTACAAATTAATATTCCGCGGATCGAATTATTTTATAATTTTAATTTCTTCTCTACTAAAGTTTCTTTACATGTATATATATATATACTCTTCTGTGAGTTAAAAAAAAAAAAAAAAAAAAAAAAAAAAAAAAAAAAAAACACGACTGCCCGTTGTAATCTACGAACGTCTTCCTCGCCGCCGCACGCACGCAGCATAGCTGTTGCAAGCGAACATTAGTAAAAACTTACAAATTAATATTCCGCGGATCGAATTATTTTATAATTTTAATTTCTTCTCTACTAAAGTTTCTTTACATGTATATATATATACACTCTTCTGTGAGTTAAAAAAAAAAAAAAAAAAAAAAAAAAAAAAAAAAAAAAAACACGACTGCCCGTTGTAATCTACGAACGTCTTCCTCGCCGCCGCACGCACGCAGCATAGCTGTTGCAAGCGAACATTAGTAAAAACTTACAAATTAATATTCCGCGGATCGAATTATTTTATAATTTTAATTTCTTCTCTACTAAAGTTTCTTTACATGTATATATATATACACTCTTCTGTGAGTTAAAAAAAAAAAAAAAAAAAAAAAAAAAAAAAAAAAAAAACACGACTGCCCGTTGTAATCTACGAACGTCTTCCTCGCCGCCGCACGCACGCAGCATAGCTGTTGCAAGCGAACATTAGTAAAAACTTACAAATTAATATTCCGCGGATCGAATTATTTTATAATTTTAATTTCTTCTCTACTAAAGTTTCTTTACATGTATATATATATACACTCTTCTGTGAGTTAAAAAAAAAAAAAAAAAAAAAAAAAAAAAAAAAAAAAAACACGACTGCCCGTTGTAATCTACGAACGTCTTCCTCGCCGCCGCACGCACGCAGCATAGCTGTTGCAAGCGAACATTAGTAAAAACTTACAAATTAATATTCCGCGGATCGAATTATTTTATAATTTTAATTTCTTCTCTACTAAAGTTTCTTTACATGTATATATATATACACTCTTCTGTGAGTTAAAAAAAAAAAAAAAAAAAAAAAAAAAAAAAAAAAAAAACACGACTGCCCGTTGTAATCTACGAACGTCTTCCTCGCCGCCGCACGCACGCAGCATAGCTGTTGCAAGCGAACATTAGTAAAAACTTACAAATTAATATTCCGCGGATCGAATTATTTTATAATTTTAATTTCTTCTCTACTAAAGTTTCTTTACATGTATATATATATACACTCTTCTGTGAGTTAAAAAAAAAAAAAAAAAAAAAAAAAAAAAAAAAAAAAAACACGACTGCCCGTTGTAATCTACGAACGTCTTCCTCGCCGCCGCACGCACGCAGCATAGCTGTTGCAAGCGAACATTAGTAAAAACTTACAAATTAATATTCCGCGGATCGAATTATTTTATAATTTTAATTTCTTCTCTACTAAAGTTTCTTTACATGTATATATATATACACTCTTCTGTGAGTTAAAAAAAAAAAAAAAAAAAAAAAAAAAAAAAAAAAAAAACACGACTGCCCGTTGTAATCTACGAACGTCTTCCTCGCCGCCGCACGCACGCAGCATAGCTGTTGCAAGCGAACATTAGTAAAAACTTACAAATTAATATTCCGCGGATCGAATTATTTTATAATTTTAATTTCTTCTCTACTAAAGTTTCTTTACATGTATATATATATACACTCTTCTGTGAGTTAAAAAAAAAAAAAAAAAAAAAAAAAAAAAAAAAAAAAAACACGACTGCCCGTTGTAATCTACGAACGTCTTCCTCGCCGCCGCACGCACGCAGCATAGCTGTTGCAAGCGAACATTAGTAAAAACTTACAAATTAATATTCCGCGGATCGAATTATTTTATAATTTTAATTTCTTCTCTACTAAAGTTTCTTTACATGTATATATATATACACTCTTCTGTGAGTTAAAAAAAAAAAAAAAAAAAAAAAAAAAAAAAAAAAAAAACACGACTGCCCGTTGTAATCTACGAACGTCTTCCTCGCCGCCGCACGCACGCAGCATAGCTGTTGCAAGCGAACATTAGTAAAAACTTACAAATTAATATTCCGCGGATCGAATTATTTTATAATTTTAATTTCTTCTCTACTAAAGTTTCTTTACATGTATATATATATACACTCTTCTGTGAGTTAAAAAAAAAAAAAAAAAAAAAAAAAAAAAAAAAAAAAAACACGACTGCCCGTTGTAATCTACGAACGTCTTCCTCGCCGCCGCACGCACGCAGCATAGCTGTTGCAAGCGAACATTAGTAAAAACTTACAAATTAATATTCCGCGGATCGAATTATTTTATAATTTTAATTTCTTCTCTACTAAAGTTTCTTTACATGTATATATATATACACTCTTCTGTGAGTTAAAAAAAAAAAAAAAAAAAAAAAAAAAAAAAAAAAAAAAACACGACTGCCCGTTGTAATCTACGAACGTCTTCCTCGCCGCCGCACGCACGCAGCATAGCTGTTGCAAGCGAACATTAGTAAAAACTTACAAATTAATATTCCGCGGATCGAATTATTTTATAATTTTAATTTCTTCTCTACTAAAGTTTCTTTACATGTATATATATATACACTCTTCTGTGAGTTAAAAAAAAAAAAAAAAAAAAAAAAAAAAAAAAAAAAAAACACGACTGCCCGTTGTAATCTACGAACGTCTTCCTCGCCGCCGCACGCACGCAGCATAGCTGTTGCAAGCGAACATTAGTAAAAACTTACAAATTAATATTCCGCGGATCGAATTATTTTATAATTTTAATTTCTTCTCTACTAAAGTTTCTTTACATGTATATATATATACACTCTTCTGTGAGTTAAAAAAAAAAAAAAAAAAAAAAAAAAAAAAAAAAAAAAACACGACTGCCCGTTGTAATCTACGAACGTCTTCCTCGCCGCCGCACGCACGCAGCATAGCTGTTGCAAGCGAACATTAGTAAAAACTTACAAATTAATATTCCGCGGATCGAATTATTTTATAATTTTAATTTCTTCTCTACTAAAGTTTCTTTACATGTATATATATATACACTCTTCTGTGAGTTAAAAAAAAAAAAAAAAAAAAAAAAAAAAAAAAAAAAAAACACGACTGCCCGTTGTAATCTACGAACGTCTTCCTCGCCGCCGCACGCACGCAGCATAGCTGTTGCAAGCGAACATTAGTAAAAACTTACAAATTAATATTCCGCGGATCGAATTATTTTATAATTTTAATTTCTTCTCTACTAAAGTTTCTTTACATGTATATATATATACACTCTTCTGTGAGTTAAAAAAAAAAAAAAAAAAAAAAAAAAAAAAAAAAAAAACACGACTGCCCGTTGTAATCTACGAACGTCTTCCTCGCCGCCGCACGCACGCAGCATAGCTGTTGCAAGCGAACATTAGTAAAAACTTACAAATTAATATTCCGCGGATCGAATTATTTTATAATTTTAATTTCTTCTCTACTAAAGTTTCTTTACATGTATATATATATACACTCTTCTGTGAGTTAAAAAAAAAAAAAAAAAAAAAAAAAAAAAAAAAAAAAACACGACTGCCCGTTGTAATCTACGAACGTCTTCCTCGCCGCCGCACGCACGCAGCATAGCTGTTGCAAGCGAACATTAGTAAAAACTTACAAATTAATATTCCGCGGATCGAATTATTTTATAATTTTAATTTCTTCTCTACTAAAGTTTCTTTACATGTATATATATATACACTCTTCTGTGAGTTAAAAAAAAAAAAAAAAAAAAAAAAAAAAAAAAAAAAAAACACGACTGCCCGTTGTAATCTACGAACGTCTTCCTCGCCGCCGCACGCACGCAGCATAGCTGTTGCAAGCGAACATTAGTAAAAACTTACAAATTAATATTCCGCGGATCGAATTATTTTATAATTTTAATTTCTTCTCTACTAAAGTTTCTTTACATGTATATATATATACACTCTTCTGTGAGTTAAAAAAAAAAAAAAAAAAAAAAAAAAAAAAAAAAAAAAACACGACTGCCCGTTGTCGTTGTAATCTACGAACGTCTTCCTCGCCGCCGCACGCACGCAGCATAGCTGTTGCAAGCGAACATTAGTAAAAACTTACAAATTAATATTCCGCGGATCGAATTATTTTATAATTTTAATTTCTTCTCTACTAAAGTTTCTTTACATGTATATATATATACACTCTTCTGTGAGTTAAAAAAAAAAAAAAAAAAAAAAAAAAAAAAAAAAAAAACACGACTGCCCGTTGTAATCTACGAACGTCTTCCTCGCCGCCGCACGCACGCAGCATAGCTGTTGCAAGCGAACATTAGTAAAAACTTACAAATTAATATTCCGCGGATCGAATTATTTTATAATTTTAATTTCTTCTCTACTAAAGTTTCTTTACATGTATATATATATACACTCTTCTGTGAGTTAAAAAAAAAAAAAAAAAAAAAAAAAAAAAAAAAACACGACTGCCCGTTGTAATCTACGAACGTCTTCCTCGCCGCCGCACGCACGCAGCATAGCTGTTGCAAGCGAACATTAGTAAAAACTTACAAATTAATATTCCGCGGATCGAATTATTTTATAATTTTAATTTCTTCTCTACTAAAGTTTCTTTACATGTATATATATATACACTCTTCTGTGAGTTAAAAAAAAAAAAAAAAAAAAAAAAAAAAAAAAAAAAAACACGACTGCCCGTTGTAATCTACGAACGTCTTCCTCGCCGCCGCACGCACGCAGCATAGCTGTTGCAAGCGAACATTAGTAAAAACTTACAAATTAATATTCCGCGGATCGAATTATTTTATAATTTTAATTTCTTCTCTACTAAAGTTTCATATATATACACTCTTCTGTGAGTTAAAAAAAAAAAAAAAAAAAAAAAAAAAAAAAAAAAAAAAAAAACACGACTGCCCGTTGTAATCTACGAACGTCTTCCTCGCCGCCGCACGCACGCAGCATAGCTGTTGCAAGCGAACATTAGTAAAAACTTACAAATTAATATTCCGCGGATCGAATTATTTTATAATTTTAATTTCTTCTCTACTAAAGTTTCTTTACATGTATATATATATACACTCTTCTGTGAGTTAAAAAAAAAAAAAAAAAAAAAAAAAAAAAAAAAAAAAAAACACGACTGCCCGTTGTAATCTACGAACGTCTTCCTCGCCGCCGCACGCACGCAGCATAGCTGTTGCAAGCGAACATTAGTAAAAACTTACAAATTAATATTCCGCGGATCGAATTATTTTATAATTTTAATTTCTTCTCTACTAAAGTTTCTTTACATGTATATATATATACACTCTTCTGTGAGTTAAAAAAAAAAAAAAAAAAAAAAAAAAAAAAAAAAAAAAAACACGACTGCCCGTTGTAATCTACGAACGTCTTCCTCGCCGCCGCACGCACGCAGCATAGCTGTTGCAAGCGAACATTAGTAAAAACTTACAAATTAATATTCCGCGGATCGAATTATTTTATAATTTTAATTTCTTCTCTACTAAAGTTTCTTTACATGTATATATATATACACTCTTCTGTGAGTTAAAAAAAAAAAAAAAAAAAAAAAAAAAAAAAAAAAAAAAACACGACTGCCCGTTGTAATCTACGAACGTCTTCCTCGCCGCCGCACGCACGCAGCATAGCTGTTGCAAGCGAACATTAGTAAAAACTTACAAATTAATATTCCGCGGATCGAATTATTTTATAATTTTAATTTCTTCTCTACTAAAGTTTCTTTACATGTATATATATATACACTCTTCTGTGAGTTAAAAAAAAAAAAAAAAAAAAAAAAAAAAAAAAAAAAAAACACGACTGCCCGTTGTAATCTACGAACGTCTTCCTCGCCGCCGCACGCACGCAGCATAGCTGTTGCAAGCGAACATTAGTAAAAACTTACAAATTAATATTCCGCGGATCGAATTATTTTATAATTTTAATTTCTTCTCTACTAAAGTTTCTTTACATGTATATATATATACACTCTTCTGTGAGTTAAAAAAAAAAAAAAAAAAAAAAAAAAAAAAAAAAAAAACACGACTGCCCGTTGTAATCTACGAACGTCTTCCTCGCCGCCGCACGCACGCAGCATAGCTGTTGCAAGCGAACATTAGTAAAAACTTACAAATTAATATTCCGCGGATCGAATTATTTTATAATTTTAATTTCTTCTCTACTAAAGTTTCTTTACATGTATATATATATACACTCTTCTGTGAGTTAAAAAAAAAAAAAAAAAAAAAAAAAAAAAAAAAAAAAAACACGACTGCCCGTTGTAATCTACGAACGTCTTCCTCGCCGCCGCACGCACGCAGCATAGCTGTTGCAAGCGAACATTAGTAAAAACTTACAAATTAATATTCCGCGGATCGAATTATTTTATAATTTTAATTTCTTCTCTACTAAAGTTTCTTTACATGTATATATATATACACTCTTCTGTGAGTTAAAAAAAAAAAAAAAAAAAAAAAAAAAAAAAAAAAAAAAACACGACTGCCCGTTGTAATCTACGAACGTCTTCCTCGCCGCCGCACGCACGCAGCATAGCTGTTGCAAGCGAACATTAGTAAAAACTTACAAATTAATATTCCGCGGATCGAATTATTTTATAATTTTAATTTCTTCTCTACTAAAGTTTCTTTACATGTATATATATATACACTCTTCTGTGAGTTAAAAAAAAAAAAAAAAAAAAAAAAAAAAAAAAAAAAAAAAACACGACTGCCCGTTGTAATCTACGAACGTCTTCCTCGCCGCCGCACGCACGCAGCATAGCTGTTGCAAGCGAACATTAGTAAAAACTTACAAATTAATATTCCGCGGATCGAATTATTTTATAATTTTAATTTCTTCTCTACTAAAGTTTCTTTACATGTATATATATATACACTCTTCTGTGAGTTAAAAAAAAAAAAAAAAAAAAAAAAAAAAAAAAAAAAAAAACACGACTGCCCGTTGTAATCTACGAACGTCTTCCTCGCCGCCGCACGCACGCAGCATAGCTGTTGCAAGCGAACATTAGTAAAAACTTACAAATTAATATTCCGCGGATCGAATTATTTTATAATTTTAATTTCTTCTCTACTAAAGTTTCTTTACATGTATATATATATACACTCTTCTGTGAGTTAAAAAAAAAAAAAAAAAAAAAAAAAAAAAAAAAAAAAAAACACGACTGCCCGTTGTAATCTACGAACGTCTTCCTCGCCGCCGCACGCACGCAGCATAGCTGTTGCAAGCGAACATTAGTAAAAACTTACAAATTAATATTCCGCGGATCGAATTATTTTATAATTTTAATTTCTTCTCTACTAAAGTTTCTTTACATGTATATATATATACACTCTTCTGTGAGTTAAAAAAAAAAAAAAAAAAAAAAAAAAAAAAAAAAACACGACTGCCCGTTGTAATCTACGAACGTCTTCCTCGCCGCCGCACGCACGCAGCATAGCTGTTGCAAGCGAACATTAGTAAAAACTTACAAATTAATATTCCGCGGATCGAATTATTTTATAATTTTAATTTCTTCTCTACTAAAGTTTCTTTACATGTATATATATATACACTCTTCTGTGAGTTAAAAAAAAAAAAAAAAAAAAAAAAAAAAAAAAAAAAAAAAACACGACTGCCCGTTGTAATCTACGAACGTCTTCCTCGCCGCCGCACGCACGCAGCATAGCTGTTGCAAGCGAACATTAGTAAAAACTTACAAATTAATATTCCGCGGATCGAATTATTTTATAATTTTAATTTCTTCTCTACTAAAGTTTCTTTACATGTATATATATATACACTCTTCTGTGAGTTAAAAAAAAAAAAAAAAAAAAAAAAAAAAAAAAAAAAAACACGACTGCCCGTTGTAATCTACGAACGTCTTCCTCGCCGCCGCACGCACGCAGCATAGCTGTTGCAAGCGAACATTAGTAAAAACTTACAAATTAATATTCCGCGGATCGAATTATTTTATAATTTTAATTTCTTCTCTACTAAAGTTTCTTTACATGTATATATATATACACTCTTCTGTGAGTTAAAAAAAAAAAAAAAAAAAAAAAAAAAAAAAAAAAAAAACACGACTGCCCGTTGTAATCTACGAACGTCTTCCTCGCCGCCGCACGCACGCAGCATAGCTGTTGCAAGCGAACATTAGTAAAAACTTACAAATTAATATTCCGCGGATCGAATTATTTTATAATTTTAATTTCTTCTCTACTAAAGTTTCTTTACATGTATATATATATACACTCTTCTGTGAGTTAAAAAAAAAAAAAAAAAAAAAAAAAAAAAAAAAAAAAAAAACACGACTGCCCGTTGTAATCTACGAACGTCTTCCTCGCCGCCGCACGCACGCAGCATAGCTGTTGCAAGCGAACATTAGTAAAAACTTACAAATTAATATTCCGCGGATCGAATTATTTTATAATTTTAATTTCTTCTCTACTAAAGTTTCTTTACATGTATATATATATACACTCTTCTGTGAGTTAAAAAAAAAAAAAAAAAAAAAAAAAAAAAAAAAAAAAAAACACGACTGCCCGTTGTAATCTACGAACGTCTTCCTCGCCGCCGCACGCACGCAGCATAGCTGTTGCAAGCGAACATTAGTAAAAACTTACAAATTAATATTCCGCGGATCGAATTATTTTATAATTTTAATTTCTTCTCTACTAAAGTTTCTTTACATGTATATATATATACACTCTTCTGTGAGTTAAAAAAAAAAAAAAAAAAAAAAAAAAAAAAAAAAAAAAACACGACTGCCCGTTGTAATCTACGAACGTCTTCCTCGCCGCCGCACGCACGCAGCATAGCTGTTGCAAGCGAACATTAGTAAAAACTTACAAATTAATATTCCGCGGATCGAATTATTTTATAATTTTAATTTCTTCTCTACTAAAGTTTCTTTACATGTATATATATATACACTCTTCTGTGAGTTAAAAAAAAAAAAAAAAAAAAAAAAAAAAAAAAAAAAAAAACACGACTGCCCGTTGTAATCTACGAACGTCTTCCTCGCCGCCGCACGCACGCAGCATAGCTGTTGCAAGCGAACATTAGTAAAAACTTACAAATTAATATTCCGCGGATCGAATTATTTTATAATTTTAATTTCTTCTCTACTAAAGTTTCTTTACATGTATATATATATACACTCTTCTGTGAGTTAAAAAAAAAAAAAAAAAAAAAAAAAAAAAAAAAAAAAAAAACACGACTGCCCGTTGTAATCTACGAACGTCTTCCTCGCCGCCGCACGCACGCAGCATAGCTGTTGCAAGCGAACATTAGTAAAAACTTACAAATTAATATTCCGCGGATCGAATTATTTTATAATTTTAATTTCTTCTCTACTAAAGTTTCTTTACATGTATATATATATACACTCTTCTGTGAGTTAAAAAAAAAAAAAAAAAAAAAACACGACTGCCCGTTGTAATCTACGAACGTCTTCCTCGCCGCCGCACGCACGCAGCATAGCTGTTGCAAGCGAACATTAGTAAAAACTTACAAATTAATATTCCGCGGATCGAATTATTTTATAATTTTAATTTCTTCTCTACTAAAGTTTCTTTACATGTATATATATATACACTCTTCTGTGAGTTAAAAAAAAAAAAAAAAAAAAAAAAAAAAAAAAAAAAAACACGACTGCCCGTTGTAATCTACGAACGTCTTCCTCGCCGCCGCACGCACGCAGCATAGCTGTTGCAAGCGAACATTAGTAAAAACTTACAAATTAATATTCCGCGGATCGAATTATTTTATAATTTTAATTTCTTCTCTACTAAAGTTTCTTTACATGTATATATATATACACTCTTCTGTGAGTTAAAAAAAAAAAAAAAAAAAAAAAAAAAAAAAAAAAAAAAAAAACACGACTGCCCGTTGTAATCTACGAACGTCTTCCTCGCCGCCGCACGCACGCAGCATAGCTGTTGCAAGCGAACATTAGTAAAAACTTACAAATTAATATTCCGCGGATCGAATTATTTTATAATTTTAATTTCTTCTCTACTAAAGTTTCTTTACATGTATATATATATACACTCTTCTGTGAGTTAAAAAAAAAAAAAAAAAAAAAAAAAACACGACTGCCCGTTGTAATCTACGAACGTCTTCCTCGCCGCCGCACGCACGCAGCATAGCTGTTGCAAGCGAACATTAGTAAAAACTTACAAATTAATATTCCGCGGATCGAATTATTTTATAATTTTAATTTCTTCTCTACTAAAGTTTCTTTACATGTATATATATATACACTCTTCTGTGAGTTAAAAAAAAAAAAAAAAAAAAAAAAAAAAAAAAAAAAAAAAAAAACACGACTGCCCGTTGTAATCTACGAACGTCTTCCTCGCCGCCGCACGCACGCAGCATAGCTGTTGCAAGCGAACATTAGTAAAAACTTACAAATTAATATTCCGCGGATCGAATTATTTTATAATTTTAATTTCTTCTCTACTAAAGTTTCTTTACATGTATATATATATACACTCTTCTGTGAGTTAAAAAAAAAAAAAAAAAAAAAAACACGACTGCCCGTTGTAATCTACGAACGTCTTCCTCGCCACCGCACGCACGCAGCATAGCTGTTGCAAGCGAACATTAGTAAAAACTTACAAATTAATATTCCGCGGATCGAATTATTTTATAATTTTAATTTCTTCTCTACTAAAGTTTCTTTACATGTATATATATATACACTCTTCTGTGAGTTAAAAAAAAAAAAAAAAAAAAAAAAAAAAAAAAAAAAAAAAACACGACTGCCCGTTGTAATCTACGAACGTCTTCCTCGCCGCCGCACGCACGCAGCATAGCTGTTGCAAGCGAACATTAGTAAAAACTTACAAATTAATATTCCGCGGATCGAATTATTTTATAATTTTAATTTCTTCTCTACTAAAGTTTCTTTACATGTATATATATATACACTCTTCTGTGAGTTAAAAAAAAAAAAAAAAAAAAAAAAAAAAAAAAAAAAAAAAAAACACGACTGCCCGTTGTAATCTACGAACGTCTTCCTCGCCGCCGCACGCACGCAGCATAGCTGTTGCAAGCGAACATTAGTAAAAACTTACAAATTAATATTCCGCGGATCGAATTATTTTATAATTTTAATTTCTTCTCTACTAAAGTTTCTTTACATGTATATATATATACACTCTTCTGTGAGTTAAAAAAAAAAAAAAAAAAAAAAAAAAAAAAAAAAAAAAACACGACTGCCCGTTGTAATCTACGAACGTCTTCCTCGCCGCCGCACGCACGCAGCATAGCTGTTGCAAGCGAACATTAGTAAAAACTTACAAATTAATATTCCGCGGATCGAATTATTTTATAATTTTAATTTCTTCTCTACTAAAGTTTCTTTAAATGTATATATATATACACTCTTCTGTGAGTTAAAAAAAAAAAAAAAAAAAAAAAAAAAAAAAAAAAAAAAAAAAAACACGACTGCCCGTTGTAATCTACGAACGTCTTCCTCGCCGCCGCACGCACGCAGCATAGCTGTTGCAAGCGAACATTAGTAAAAACTTACAAATTAATATTCCGCGGATCGAATTATTTTATAATTTTAATTTCTTCTCTACTAAAGTTTCTTTACATGTATATATATATACACTCTTCTGTGAGTTAAAAAAAAAAAAAAAAAAAAAAAAAAAAAAAAAAAAAAAAAACACGACTGCCCGTTGTAATCTACGAACGTCTTCCTCGCCGCCGCACGCACGCAGCATAGCTGTTGCAAGCGAACATTAGTAAAAACTTACAAATTAATATTCCGCGGATCGAATTATTTTATAATTTTAATTTCTTCTCTACTAAAGTTTCTTTACATGTATATATATATACACTCTTCTGTGAGTTAAAAAAAAAAAAAAAAAAAAAAAAACACGACTGCCCGTTGTAATCTACGAACGTCTTCCTCGCCGCCGCACGCACGCAGCATAGCTGTTGCAAGCGAACATTAGTAAAAACTTACAAATTAATATTCCGCGGATCGAATTATTTTATAATTTTAATTTCTTCTCTACTAAAGTTTCTTTACATGTATATATATATACACTCTTCTGTGAGTTAAAAAAAAAAAAAAAAAAAAAAAAAAAAAAAAAAAAAAACACGACTGCCCGTTGTAATCTACGAACGTCTTCCTCGCCGCCGCACGCACGCAGCATAGCTGTTGCAAGCGAACATTAGTAAAAACTTACAAATTAATATTCCGCGGATCGAATTATTTTATAATTTTAATTTCTTCTCTACTAAAGTTTCTTTACATGTATATATATATACACTCTTCTGTGAGTTAAAAAAAAAAAAAAAAAAAAAAAAAAAAAAAAAATCCACCATTTTTTTTTACTTCTATATATATTTAAATAAATAAATATATATTTAAAAAATGGGGAAAATTTTTAAATGTCGCGTACATGTGAGCGCGTACTGTTTAAAGACAAATATTAACTTTGTTTACAAAGACCGCGTAACAATGGAAACGTCAACGTGAAAAATTGTAACCGTTATCAATTCCACTTAATTCGCACCGAACTCTGACTGTCTATTCGTTTCTTAGACGACGTCATTTCTTTTTTGCTCAATTTGACGGAACTCGTGTGTTTACGTGAGGAATTTAATTTTTTTCTCTTACATTTACGTATCACCCTGCAGCGAGTGCAGGTAAGTGCCGCTAGGTGGGGACGTACTGTAACAATAAAACTGTTGATACATTTCAAATATTTTTATCTTTGAAGCCAATTGTTTCCTTTCCCGCGATATTTAAGCATTCGACGGTTGACCTCACTTTCCGATCAGGATTTCAGGCGTTTCGCGGGGACCGCGTGTTTCGACGTATTGCCGCAGAAACATTTAACAATGCTCCCCGTTGATTACAATGGTGTCCGGAATAAAAGACCGTCCCGATCGAGGAATCTTTATCGCTTCTCGGCCTTTTGGCTAAGATCAAAGTGTAGTTACTTGGTCTTTCCAACTGTTCTGAACATTCGTTGTATCTATATCTATCCCTTTTCATTATCCGTGACACAAGAGAACACATCTGTCTTATAGACAGTGGCGTACTTGTACGAGCTTGAGTGTCGCACTTCCGCAGCAGGAGAGAACACTTTAACCGTTTTTTCGGTTAACGGCGCTCCTAGAGCGAGCTTAACTGCTGCATTTCCTCCACCTTATTAATCCTCGCCAAACCTACCAAATTTCATACTCCTACCACCCACCGTTCTTGAATTATCCCGCCCTAAAATCTTACCTCTCACATTCCCCTTATCCAGGCCGGGCCATATAAGCCCTGCTCCACTCCTCCAGTGTAAGTCGCACCAGAAGTCTAGTGTACTTACTACCCAATAACCTTATCGTTTCTCTTCACTTGTTGTGGCATTTTGCCTCGTTTTGTTGTGACTTTGTACTTTGGCGAATCAGCCAAAAACCACAAAGCTCACGTTTTTCGTTTTTCTTTAAACTTTGTTCCTTGTTTTTTCATTTCGTCTTGTTCCTTGGCGAATCAGCCAAGGCCGACAAGTCTTTGTCACGTAAGCAACTTGAACTCCAGTGTAAGTCACACTGAAAGTCTAGTGTGCTTATTATCCAACAGCCCTATCGTTGCTGTTGACTTGTTGCATTCTGCTTTGCTTGGTTTTATCTTGACTTTGTACTTTGGCGAATCAGCCAAAGATCACAAAGCTCACGACTTTCGTTTTTACATCAACTTTGTCTATTGATTCTTGTTTCGTCTTGTTCCTTGGCGAATCAGCCAAGGCCGACAAGTCATTGTCGCGTAAGCAACTTGCTTTACGCTTTACCCTTTTCCGGCGAGACCAAAGGCTAATAAAGGCCCTGATTGACAATCAGGAAACGCCGTCTGTCTGTGACAGCTCTATTAGCAAGTCCTACCTCTCACGTCCCATCGTGGTCTCTGGGCAATTTCGCTAGTTCACTAGCGATAGATAAGAGAGGAGGGCGAAAACCACAAGTGTCGCGTGGGTGAAACCAGCCCTTCGGGGTCGTACTTGTGGTTGGGGATTTGTCAACCCCAAATCCCTTGAACCCACGTGTCAAACATGGAAGGGACCGGCCAGTCGGCCAGCCCCATCATGAATTCGGATGCCAGGGAAGACCCTGGACCAAACATCCAACCGAAAACCTCGTTTGCGGCAATCGCTGCCAGAAATGCTCTGAACCTCACGCCTACGAGCAATGTAGGATATGATAGGCGGCGCGCTGTAAAGTGCACCCCTACCATCGGAACGCAAATGATCACGGACGAAATTAAGAAAAGCTTCGCCAATAGCCTCAGCCGTAATATAGACGCAACAGTAGCCGATATTACGGCTATGAGACAAGTAAATAACGAGATACATGTTGTCCTGGCCTCACCAACGTTAGTTGATAAATTAATTCGAAAGTCACCATTTTTAGTCGACGAAACAGAATTTAAAGTCACCGCTTTCGTACCCAGAAACACCAAAATATGGATATATAACCCATCCATAATGATAGATGCGGCTACCATTAAAGCCAAACTTGCAGAACATTGCGAAATATTGCACGTTGGCGACATAACTGACAATTTCGGGTTCCAGACGGGGAAAATGTTCGGATACGTGAAAGGGGACAAGATCCCCAGCGCTATATTTATAGGGGCCGTTAAAATCAACATTACTTACCAAGGGATGGAAAGACGGTGCCGCCTATGCCAGGCGCTGGACCACGTTGCAGGAGCCTGCCCTGAGAGGCAGTGTTTTAATTGCAAAAATAAGGGACACGTCAGTGAAGACTGCACAATGGGGTGCAAATGGTGTGGCTCGGCTGACCACCGTGGGAAAGACTGTCCAGCCAACAAAATTGGGATTGAGTCAACGATAAAATTTCCAGAAATAGCCCGCCCCGATAAAAAGCAGAAAAATAAACTACAAATCCCCGCCAATGAGAGGGACGAAGTTGACCCGATGGAGACAGACAAAACCACCACTACCGCCAAAGAAGATGAGAATGGACAAATACTAGAGGAATTGATCGCGGAATTTAAAACACCAACAGCGCCACCAGCCAAGGAGAGAAAAAACGCAAATCCTCCTGAGGAAATGGAAACACAAACAAACATAGTGAGTGACAGCTCCTCGGACGAGAAAGGAAGCGAATCTCAGCCCAAAAGGAAAAGGAGAACGAAAGCTGCGGTAAAAGCAAAAGCCCCGGCAGCACCACAGGACATAAGCAAAAAGCTGAAAAGCGCTGGCCCATCAATGCCAATAATAGAAGACCAATAATGGCAGAACACAACATAGAAGAAATCACGAAGACTTTCTACGAAAGTACAAACTCAATCGCCCGAATAGATGACATCCTACTTATCAGATTTCCGCCCCTAAACCACGCTGAATGCACGGAGGACGGCTGCCAGCGTGCATTCAAGGCCGCCAATTGGGCCACGACTAAACAGTCACTAAAAAGGCACTTAAACAGAGAGCATAACGTTATGACCACAAAAGACGTTAACATATGCAAGACGTGTGGGAAACAACTTGGACTTAGGCCCACAGCACATGCGTGTCCAGGCGCAGTACAGGACACGAGCACCACACAAGGAAATCCAACACCACATGAGACAGCAGAATTCCTATGTGATAGATGCCCGGAGTCATTTACCACAAGGAGAGGCCTGCAAAACCATATTGCCGCCCACGTCATGCGATCCCTCAAGGAAAGCCGCCAGTCCCACAACCCACTGCCGACCCACCAGCCACCCCCGGTCCATCACAAGGCCTCCCTTCAAGCGGAGGAACCTAACCCCGAGCCAGCCCCGCCTGACAGTGGAGACGACGATGACGAGGAAGAAGAATTAAGCCAAGTCCAATCACACCGGAGAATACTTAGAACACTACTATCAGAGGACGCAAGCTCCGAAAAATGGTCACTATTCTCGGACGTCCTGGAATCAGTGACCAAAAAAGTACAAGAGGCTGTAAACCTACCGCAGCCCACAAACACGCCAAGGAAAGTCAGACAAGCAGACATAACCGACTGCGAATTCATCCAAAAACTATACAGGCGAAACAGACGCCGAGCAGTCAGACTCATCCTGGAAGGTGAAGGCCAGAAATGCCCCCTAGATGCCGAAACAGTTAAGAGGCATTTTAGCGAAACATGGAGCCGGACGTCATGTGACAGCGAGATATTCGCCGACGAACACCCACAGCCGCGAAGCCCGGTAATGACAGGAGGATTTTCAGCCAAAGAAGTGGAAAATAAACTGAAACGATGCGAAAACACCGCCCCAGGAGATGACAGGCTGTCATACAGCCATTGGCGATCGGTCGACCCAGAGGGCAAACTCCTGGCAATAATATTTAACATCTGCGCGAAATACAGGAAAATCCCGCAAGCCTGGAAATTGGCCAGGACTGTATTAATTCACAAAAACGGAAATCCTAACGAAGTCACTAACTACAGGCCTATCTCGCTGCTAAGGACTGTATATAAATTATACGCGGGCCTATTAACCAACAGAATCAAAGCCTGGGTCACGAAGCATGCGGTCCTCTCACATTCGCAGAAAGGGTTCCTCCCGTACGACGGCGTGTTTGAACACCACTATGCCCTAACCAACTACCTGGAAACAGCAAAGAGAACACATTCAGACATCTGCATTGCATGGTTAGACATATGCAATGCATTCGGCACCATCCCCCATGAGGCGATCACTGCTGCTCTTCGGCACGGGCACGCGGGAGAAGAAATCACGGCGATAATTAACGACATCTATACAGACAGCACTACCACCATAGTCCTCGAAGACGGCGAAACGGAACCCATACCTGTCCAATCAGGGGTGAGGCAGGGGTGCCCTCTAAGTGGGATGCTCTTTAACCTAGCGGTAAACCCGCTCCTACAAAAGGCCGAACAAGATCAAAATGCGGCGACACACGCCGTTCTAGCGTTTGCAGACGACATCTGCCTAATTGCCAAAGACCCCTGCACACTCCAAAACCGGATAAACTCAATAACAACAGCGGCAAAAACAATAAACCTAAAGTTTAACGCCCACAAATGCAAAGCAATGCACTTCAGCGGAGCTAGCCCAGTAGGCTGTCGGGCGACGAATATCACACTGGAAGGAGAAAACGTAAGCACAGTCAACTCCCATGAACCAGTTACCTTCCTTGGAAAACCCTTTGGGCACAACATTATATCCGAC
This sequence comes from Zhengitettix transpicula, assembly GCA_037074705.1. Taxonomy (NCBI): domain Eukaryota; kingdom Metazoa; phylum Arthropoda; class Insecta; order Orthoptera; family Tetrigidae; genus Zhengitettix; species Zhengitettix transpicula. Next base: position 85,797 of record JAYJMR010000117.1, read on the forward strand.
TGGTCGACACTGCGGAATTACATAGAAACGGCAGAGGCGATTCTAACATCCAGCCTCGCCCCATGGCAACGTCTCGACGCCATAAAATCGTTCTTTTTCCCCATAACCCAATTCGCCCTGAGGACTGGCGCATTAACAAAGGGCGATTGGAAAAAACTAGATAACCACATACGCCCTCTGATAAAACGCACGTTAAACGTTCCGTCCCGCGCCTCAAATCATTACATCTACGGGTCTAGGCAATCCGGCTGCCTAGGAATTCCAGAGTCCGGAATTGATTGTGACATAATGGCGGTCGACGGGGCCTACAAGCTCTTAACATCCCCCGACCCCGTCATTAGGTCACTGGCAATCGAAGACCTCAAGAACACAATAAAAGACAGAACGGGGCAAGATGCAAGCGACCGGACAACAGACTCGTACTTGAACGGAGCACAAGACGGAGTATTCAGGGATACAACGAACAAAAGAAAAAACACATGGACCCGGGCGAGAACGGCAACTAGGTACCTCAAATGTGAATGGGCAACCGGACCTGATATTCGGATCACGATAGAAAACACCGTCCTCTACAGCAGACAAAGGAACCTAGTTTGCCGGACCCTCCGGAATGCACACCAAGCGCGACATATAAGAACTCTACATGAGGCCCCACACCAGGGGAAAGTGTGCGAAACCATCGCTCTTAGCCGCACGAGCAGCCACTTTCTCCTAACAGGCAGATACACCAGGTTCGCCGACTGGCGCTTTATTCACCGGGCGAGGCTAGGACTTGTCCCACTAAACGGATACCGGTTTAACGAAGGCCCAAAGACATGCCGGCGCTGTAATATTAGGGATGAAACACTACCGCACGTAACGAACCACTGCCCGGCGCATAACAGAGCTATCCTCCTGCGACACAACGCCATAGTGGAAAGGATCAAAGCAGCGGCAACCGGTAAAATCCGGTTAATCGCTGAAAATAGACCGGTGGCTGAAGGCAGCCTATTACGACCTGACCTCCTTCTAGTTAAACAGCGAACGGCGTTCATCGTAGACGTCACGATTGTGTTTGAAAACCACCCAAGCGCTTTCGATGACGCAAGGGCACGGAAGGAGGAAAGGTACAAGGACCTCAAACAAAGCCTCGGCAGAACATATGACAAGGTGGAAATAATCCCCTTTATTGTTGGTGCACTAGGGTCATGGGACCCGAAAAATGATACGTTCCTGCGAGAGTTATGCTCCAGGAAATACGGAAAACTATTGTCTATTTTATGTGTGTCAGACTGCATACGTTGGTCAAGAGACATATACGCCGAACACCTGTCGGGCGTTCGGCAATACTGACAGAGGCATCATTGTCCTTAAAATTTCACAATTACGATTTTAACGGTAGTATTAGTTTGTAGTAGAAGCTGAAGAACATACCGATTGGTAGTTTTAAGCCTGTTCATTAACATATTTTATAACCTGTTGTATCTGTTCTTATCAGCTTAATATCTGATACGTGGTGCATCGCACCACCAGAATATTAAACTCATTTTTGGAAAATGACGGAGTGTTAGGAGCTTGCTCCACATCTGTCACGGGTTGGCCCGGCTTTGCAGTATCGCCGGGATCGGCCCACCTTATTGAAATTCAAACAAAGAAAGAAGTTTAACATTCTGACGTATCAAATATTGAGTTGGAAGGCAGGTAAATTTTGAAATAACTGCGATTTCGCATCCAGTACAGGATTCACCTCTCTCGGCAATCATCTTCTCGCAGGCAGGACCGGGCACCAGCGAGTACAAGTAATTTTCCGGGAGAAGCCGTTGTCCGTGGCCACCAGCTGGACCACGCTCCCTATATATCTTTTGTATTTCGCGAACGTCGTCGTCGCCGCCGCACGCACGCACGCAAGTACGATAGGATAACGCGCCTTTTACGAATATGTATCTGATACATATGTATTCAAAACATCGTACTTTTTCCGCTCATTTCTTTCGGCTCAAAGGAAGTGTAATTAATATTCGTTGTTGACGGAAACTGCGTAGCTATATTGAAAACAGGGGTTCGTTGCCGTTAAAGCCTCTTTTAATTCTGTCACTTTCCCATAAATCTATCTCGGTTTTATTATAATTTAGACGTAAAATACCGACGTCTGGATTTCGATATACATTTATAAACAATGTATGCAATATACGTTTATTCCACCTAGCAGAGCGCCTCTTGGGCGGCCATCGCAAAACACGACTGCCCGTTGTAATCTACGAACGTCTTCCTCGCCGCCGCACGCACGCAGCATAGCTGTTGCAAGCGAACATTAGTAAAAACTTACAAATTAATATTCCGCGGATCGAATTATTTTATAATTTTAATTTCTTCTCTACTAAAGTTTCTTTACATGTATATATATATACACTCTTCTGTGAGTTAAAAAAAAAAAAAAAAAAAAAAAAAAAAAAAAAACACGACTGCCCGTTGTAATCTACGAACGTCTTCCTCGCCGCCGCACGCACGCAGCATAGCTGTTGCAAGCGAACATTAGTAAAAACTTACAAATTAATATTCCGCGGATCGAATTATTTTATAATTTTAATTTCTTCTCTACTAAAGTTTCTTTACATGTATATATATATACACTCTTCTGTGAGTTAAAAAAAAAAAAAAAAAAAAAAAAAAAAAAAAAAAAAAAAACACGACTGCCCGTTGTAATCTACGAACGTCTTCCTCGCCGCCGCACGCACGCAGCATAGCTGTTGCAAGCGAACATTAGTAAAAACTTACAAATTAATATTCCGCGGATCGAATTATTTTATAATTTTAATTTCTTCTCTACTAAAGTTTCTTTACATGTATATATATATACACTCTTCTGTGAGTTAAAAAAAAAAAAAAAAAAAAAAAAAAAAAAAAAAAAAAAAACACGACTGCCCGTTGTAATCTACGAACGTCTTCCTCGCCGCCGCACGCACGCAGCATAGCTGTTGCAAGCGAACATTAGTAAAAACTTACAAATTAATATTCCGCGGATCGAATTATTTTATAATTTTTATTTCTTCTCTACTATAGTTTCTTTACATGTATATATATATACACTCTTCTGTGAGTTAAAAAAAAAAAAAAAAAAAAAAAAAAAAAAAAAAAAAAACACGACTGCCCGTTGTAATCTACGAACGTCTTCCTCGCCGCCGCACGCACGCAGCATAGCTGTTGCAAGCGAACATTAGTAAAAACTTACAAATTAATATTCCGCGGATCGAATTATTTTATAATTTTAATTTCTTCTCTACTAAAGTTTCTTTACATGTATATATATATACACTCTTCTGTGAGTTAAAAAAAAAAAACACGACTGCCCGTTGTAATCTACGAACGTCTTCCTCGCCGCCGCACGCACGCAGCATAGCTGTTGCAAGCGAACATTAGTAAAAACTTACAAATTAATATTCCGCGGATCGAATTATTTTATAATTTTAATTTCTTCTCTACTAAAGTTTCTTTACATGTATATATATATACACTCTTCTGTGAGTTAAAAAAAAAAAAAAAAAAAAAACACGACTGCCCGTTGTAATCTACGAACGTCTTCCTCGCCGCCGCACGCACGCAGCATAGCTGTTGCAAGCGAACATTAGTAAAAACTTACAAATTAATATTCCGCGGATCGAATTATTTTATAATTTTAATTTCTTCTCTACTAAAGTTTCTTTACATGTATATATATATACACTCTTCTGTGAGTTAAAAAAAAAAAAAAAAAAAAAAAAAAAAAAAAAAAAAAAACACGACTGCCCGTTGTAATCTACGAACGTCTTCCTCGCCGCCGCACGCACGCAGCATAGCTGTTGCAAGCGAACATTAGTAAAAACTTACAAATTAATATTCCGCGGATCGAATTATTTTATAATTTTAATTTCTTCTCTACTAAAGTTTCTTTACATG
>JAYJMR010000118.1:0-89439 GCA_037074705.1 Zhengitettix transpicula
AATATTAATAGATTAAGATTTTAGAAGTGCAGGTTTGACTAATTTTTAAAAAGAACGAGTCATTTATTATGAAATAAGACTTTGTTATTTTGAAGATTCTTGGTTGGTGAAATTTCAAACTTGTCGTCGAAACGTCGAAATATTTTGATATATTAATTAATATTAATAGATTAAGATTTTAGAAGTGCTGGTTTGAGTAATTTTTTATAAAGAACGAGTCATTTATTATGAAATAAGACATTGTTATTTGAAGATTCTTGGTTGGTGAAATTCCAAACTTGTCGTCGAAACGTCGAAATATTATGATATATTAATTAATATTATAGATTAAGATTTTAGAAGTGCAGGTTTGAGTAATTTTTATAAAGAACGAGTCATTTATTATGAAATAAGACTTAGTTATTTGAAGATTCTTGGTTGGTGAAATTCCAAACTTGTCGTCGAAACGTCGAAATATTACGATATATTAATTAATATTAATGGATTAAGATTTTAGAAGTGCAGGTTTGAGTAATTTTTATAAAGAACGAGTCATTTATTATGAAATAAGACTTAGTTATTTGAAGATTCTTGGTTGGTGAAATTCCAAACTTGTCGTCGAAACGTCGAAATATTACGATATATTAATTAATATTAATGGATTAAGATTTTAGAAGTGCAGGTTTGAGTAATTTTTATAAAGAACGAGTCATTTATTATGAAATAAGACTTTGTTATTTGAAGATTCTTGGTTGGTGAAATTCCAAACTTGTCGTCGAAACGTCGAAATATAACGATATATTAATTAATATTAATGGATTAAGATTTTAGAAGTGCAGGTTTGAGTAATTTTTATAAAGAACGAGTCATTTATTATGAAATAAGACTTTGTTATTTGAAGATTCTTGGTTGGTGAAATTCCAAAATTGTCGTCGAAACGTCGAAATATTACGATATATTAATTAATATTAATGGATTAAGATTTTAGAAGTGCAGGTTTGACTAATTTTTATAAAGAACGAGTCATTTATTATGAAATAAGACTTTGTTATTTGAAGATTCTTGGTTGGTGAAATTCCAAACTTGTCGTCGAAACGTCGAAATATTACGATATATTAATTAATATTAATGGATTAAGATTTGAGAAGTGCAGGTTTGAGTAATTTTTATAAAGAACGAGTCATTTATTATTAAATAAGACTTTGTTATTTGAAGATTCTTGGTTGGTGAAATTCCAAACTTGTCGTCGAAACGTCGAAATATTACGATATATTAATTAATATTAATGGATTAAGATTTTAGAAGTGCAGGTTTGAGTAATTTTTATAAAGAACGAATCATTTATTATGAAATAAGACTTTGTTATTTGAAGATTCTTGGTTGGTGAAATTCCAAACTTGTCGTCGAAACGTCGAAATATTACGATATATTAATTAATATTAATGGAATAAGATTTTAAAAGTGCAGGTTTGAGTAATTTTTATAAAGAACGAGTCATTTATTATGAAATAAGACTTTGTTATTTGAAGATTCTTGGTTGGTGAAATTCAAACTTGTCGTCGAAAAGTCGAAATATTGGGATATATTAATTAATATTAATAGATTAAGATTTTAGAAGTGCAGGTTTGAGTAATTTTTATAAAGAACGAGTCATTTATTATGAAATAAGACTTTGTTATTTGAAGATTCTTGGTTGGTGAAATTCCAAACTTGTCGTCGAAACGTCGAAATATTACGATATATTAATTAATATTAATGGATTAAGATTTTAGAAGTGCAGGTTTGAGTAATTTTTATAAAGAACGAGTCATTTATTATGAAATAAGACTTCGTTATTTGAAGATTCTTGGTTGGTGAAATTCCAAACTTGTCGTCGAAACGTCGAAATATTACGATATATTAATTAATATTAATGGATAAGATTTTAGAAGTGCAGGTTTGAGTAATTTTTATAAAGAACGAGTCATTTATTATGAAATAAGACTTTGTTATTTGAAGATTCTTGGTTGGTGAAATTCCAAACTTGTCGTCGAAACGTCGAAATATTACGATATATTAATAAATATTAATGGATTAAGATTTTAGAAGTGCAGGTTTGAGTAATTTTTATAAAGAACGAGTCATTTATTATGAAATAAGACTTTGTTATTTGAAGATTCTTGGTTGGTGAAATTCCAAACTTGTTTTTCGAAACGTCGAAATATTACGATATATTAATTAATATTAATGGATTAAGATTTTAGAAGTGCAGGTTTGAGTAATTTTTATAAAGAACGAGTCATTTATTATGAAATAAGACTTTGTTATTTGAAGATTCTTGGTTGGTGAATTTCCAAACTTGTCGTCGAAACGTCGAAATATTACGATATATTAATTAATATTAATAGATTAAGATTTTAGAAGTGCAGGTTTGACTAATTTTTAAAAAGAACGAGTCATTTATTATGAAATAAGACTTTGTTATTTGAAGATTCTTGGTTGGTGAAATTTCAAACTTGTCGTCGAAACGTCGAAATATTTTGATATATTAATTAATATTAATAGATTAAGATTTTAGAAGTGCTGGTTTGAGTAATTTTTATAAAGAACGAGTCATTTATTATGAAATAAGACATTGTTATTTGAAGATTCTTGGTTGGTGAAATTCCAAACTTGTCGTCGAAACGTCGAAATATTATGATATATTAATTAATATTAATAGATTAAGATTTTAGAAGTGCAGGTTTGAGTAATTTTTATAAAGAACGAGTCATTTATTATGAAATAAGACTTAGTTATTTGAAGATTCTTGGTTGGTGAAATTCCAAACTTGTTGTCGAAACGTCGAAATATTACGATATATTAATTAATATTAATGGATTAAGATTTTAGAAGTGCAGGTTTGAGTAATTTTTATAAAGAACGAGTCATTTATTATGAAATAAGACTTAGTTATTTGAAGATTCTTGGTTGGTGAAATTCCAAACTTGTCGTCGAAACGTCGAAATATTACGATATATTAATTAATATTAATGGATTAAGATTTTAGAAGTGCAGGTTTGAGTAATTTTTATAAAGAACGAGTCATTTATTATGAAATAAGACTTTGTTATTTGAAGATTCTTGGTTGGTGAAATTCCAAACTTGTCGTCGAAACGTCGAAATATAACGATATATTAATTAATATTAATGGATTAAGATTTTAGAAGTGCAGGTTTGAGTAATTTTTATAAAGAACGAGTCATTTATTATGAAATAAGACTTTGTTATTTGAAGATTCTTGGTTGGTGAAATTCCAAAATTGTCGTCGAAACGTCGAAATATTACGATATATTAATTAATATTAATGGATTAAGATTTTAGAAGTGCAGGTTTGACTAATTTTTATAAAGAACGAGTCATTTATTATGAAATAAGACTTTGTTATTTGAAGATTCTTGGTTGGTGAAATTCCAAACTTGTCGTCGAAACGTCGAAATATTACGATATATTAATTAATATTAATGGATTAAGATTTGAGAAGTGCAGGTTTGAGTAATTTTTATAAAGAACGAGTCATTTATTATTAAATAAGACTTTGTTATTTGAAGATTCTTGGTTGGTGAAATTCCAAACTTGTCGTCGAAACGTCGAAATATTACGATATATTAATTAATATTAATGGATTAAGATTTTAGAAGTGCAGGTTTGAGTAATTTTTATAAAGAACGAATCATTTATTATGAAATAAGACTTTGTTATTTGAAGATTCTTGGTTGGTGAAATTCCAAACTTGTCGTCGAAACGTCGAAATATTACGATATATTAATTAATATTAATGGAATAAGATTTTAAAAGTGCAGGTTTGAGTAATTTTTATAAAGAACGAGTCATTTATTATGAAATAAGACTTTGTTATTTGAAGATTCTTGGTTGGTGAAATTCCAAACTTGTCGTCGAAAAGTCGAAATATTGGGATATATTAATTAATATTAATAGATTAAGATTTTAGAAGTGCAGGTTTGAGTAATTTTTATAAAGAACGAGTCATTTATTATGAAATAAGACTTTGTTATTTGAAGATTCTTGGTTGGTGAAATTCCAAACTTGTCGTCGAAACGTCGAAATATTACGATATATTAATTAATATTAATGGATTAAGATTTTAGAAGTGCAGGTTTGAGTAATTTTTATAAAGAACGAGTCATTTATTATGAAATAAGACTTCGTTATTTGAAGATTCTTGGTTGGTGAAATTCCAAACTTGTCGTCGAAACGTCGAAATATTACGATATATTAATTAATATTAATGGATAAGATTTTAGAAGTGCAGGTTTGAGTAATTTTTATAAAGAACGAGTCATTTATTATGAAATAAGACTTTGTTATTTGAAGATTCTTGGTTGGTGAAATTCCAAACTTGTCGTCGAAACGTCGAAATATTGGGATTTTTTTAATTAATATTAATAGATTAAGATTTTAGAAGTGCTGGTTTGTGTAATTTTTATAAAGAACGAGTCATTTATTATGAAATAAGACTTTGTTATTTGAAGATTCTTGGTTGGTGAAATTCCAAACTTGTCATCGAAACGTCGAAATATTACGATATATTAATTAATATTAATAGATTAAGATTTTAGAAGTGCAGGTTTGAGTAATTTTTATAAAGAACAAATCATTTATTATGAAATAAGACTTTGTTATTTGAAGATTCTTGGTTGGTGAAATTCCAAACTTGTCGTCGAAACGTCGAAATATTACGATATATTAATTAATATTAATGGATTAAGATTTGATAAGTGCAGGTTTGAGTAATTTTTATAAAGAACGAGTCATTTATTATTAAATAAGACTTTGTTATTTGAAGATTCTTGGTTGGTGAAATTCCAAACTTGTCGTCGAAACGTCGAAATATTACGATATATTAATTAATATTAATGGATTAAGATTTTAGAAGTGCAGGTTTGAGTAATTTTTATAAAGAACGAATCATTTATTATGAAATAAGACTTTGTTATTTGAAGATTCTTGGTTGGTGAAATTCCAAACTTGTCGTCGAAACGTCGAAATATTACGATATATTAATTAATATTAATGGAATAAGATTTTAAAAGTGCAGGTTTGAGTAATTTTTATAAAGAACGAGTCATTTATTATGAAATAAGACTTTGTTATTTGAAGATTCTTGGTTGGTTAAATTCCAAACTTGTCGTCGAAAAGTCGAAATATTGGGATATATTAATTAATATTAATAGATTAAGATTTTAGAAGTGCAGGTTTGAGTAATTTTTATAAAGAACGAGTCATTTATTATGAAATAAGACTTTGTTATTTGAAGATTCTTGGTTGGTGAAATTCCAAACTTGTCGTCGAAACGTCGAAATATTACGATATATTAATTAATATTAATGGATTAAGATTTTAGAAGTGCAGGTTTGAGTAATTTTTATAAAGAACGAGTCATTTATTATGAAATAAGACTTCGTTATTTGAAGATTCTTGGTTGGTGAAATTCCAAACTTGTCGTCGAAACGTCGAAATATTACGATATATTAATTAATATTAATGGATAAGATTTTAGAAGTGCAGGTTTGAGTAATTTTTATAAAGAACGAGTCATTTATTATGAAATAAGACTTTGTTATTTGAAGATTCTTGGTTGGTGAAATTCCAAACTTGTCGTCGAAACGTCGAAATATTGGGATTTTTTTAATTAATATTAATAGATTAAGATTTTAGAAGTGCTGGTTTGTGTAATTTTTATAAAGAACGAGTCATTTATTATGAAATAAGACTTTGTTATTTGAAGATTCTTGGTTGGTGAAATTCCAAACTTGTCATCGAAACGTCGAAATATTACGATATATTAATTAATATTAATAGATTAAGATTTTAGAAGTGCAGGTTTGAGTAATTTTTATAAAGAACAAATCATTTATTATGAAATAAGACTTTGTTATTTGAAGATTCTTGGTTGGTGAAATTCCAAACTTGTCGTCGAAACGTCGAAATATTACGATATATTAATTAATACTAACAGATTAAGATTTTAGAAGTGCAGGTTTGACTAATTTTTAAAAAGAACGAGTCATTTATTATGAAATAAGACTTTGTTATTTGAAGATTCTTGGTTGGTTAAATTCCAAACTTGTCGTCGAAACGTCGAAATATTACGATATATTAATTAATATTAATGGATTAAGATTTTAGAAGTGCAGGTTTGAGTAATTTTTATAAAGAACGAGTCATTTATTATGAAATAAGACTTTGTTATTTGAAGATTCTTGGTTGGTGAAATTCCAAACTTGTCGTCGAAACGTCGAAATATTACGATATATTAATTAATATTAATGGATTAAGATTTTAGAAGTGCAGGTTAGAGTAATTTTTATAAAGAACGAATCATTTATTATGAAATAAGACTTTGTTATTTGAAGATTCTTGGTTGGTGAAATTCCAAACTTGTCGTCGAAACGTCGAAATATTACGATATATTAATTAATATTAATGGATTAAGATTTTAGAAGTGCAGGTTTGAGTAATTTTTATAAAGAACGAGTCATTTATTATGAAATATGAATTTGTTATTTGAAGATTCTTGGTTGGTGAAATTCCAAACTTGTCGTCGAAACGTCGAAATATAGGGATATATTAATTAATATTAATAGATTAAGATTTTAGAAGTGCAGGTTTGAGTAATTTTTATAAAGAACGAGTCATTTATTATGAAATAAGACTTTGTTATTTGAAGATTCTTGGTTGGTGAAATTCCAAACTTGTCGTCGAAACGTCGAAATATTACGATATATTAATTAATATTAATGGATTAAGATTTTAGAAGTGCAGGTTTGAGTAATTTTTATAAAGAACGAATCATTTATTATGAAATAAGACTTTGTTATTTGAAGATTCTTGGTTGGTGAAATTCCAAACTTGTCGTCGAAACGTCGAAATATTACGATATATTAATTAATATTAATGGAATAAAATTTTAAAAGTGCAGGTTTGAGTAATTTTTATAAAGAACGAGTCATTTATTATGAAATAAGACTTTGTTATTTGAAGATTCTTGGTTGGTGAAATTCCAAACTTGTCGTCGAAAAGTCGAAATATTGGGATATATTAATTAATATTAATAGATTAAGATTTTAGAAGTGCAGGTTTGAGTAATTTTTATAAAGAACGAGTCATTTATTATGAAATAAGACTTTGTTATTTGAAGATTCTTGGTTGGTGAAATTCCAAACTTGTCGTCGAAACGTCGAAATATTACGATATATTAATTAATATTAATGGATTAAGATTTTAGAAGTGCAGGTTTGAGTAATTTTTATAAAGAACGAGTCATTTATTATGAAATAAGACTTCGTTATTTGAAGATTCTTGGTTGGTGAAATTCCAAACTTGTCGTCGAAACGTCGAAATATTACGATATATTAATTAATATTAATGGATAAGATTTTAGAAGTGCAGGTTTGAGTAATTTTTATAAAGAACGAGTCATTTATTATGAAATAAGACTTTGTTATTTGAAGATTCTTGGTTGGTGAAATTCCAAACTTGTCGTCGAAACGTCGAAATATTGGGATTTTTTTAATTAATATTAATAGATTAAGATTTTAGAAGTGCTGGTTTGAGTAATTTTTATAAAGAACGAGTCATTTATTATGAAATAAGACTTTGTTATTTGAAGATTCTTGGTTGGTGAAATTCCAAACTTGTCATCGAAACGTCGAAATATTACGATATATTAATTAATATTAATAGATTAAGATTTTAGAAGTGCAGGTTTGAGTAATTTTTATAAAGAACAAATCATTTATTATGAAATAAGACTTTGTTATTTGAAGATTCTTGGTTGGTGAAATTCCAAACTTGTCGTCGAAACGTCGAAATATTACGATATATTAATTAATACTAACAGATTAAGATTTTAGAAGTGCAGGTTTGACTAATTTTTAAAAAGAACGAGTCATTTATTATGAAATAAGACTTTGTTATTTGAAGATTCTTGGTTGGTGAAATTCCAAACTTGTCGTCGAAACGTCGAAATATTACGATATATTAATTAATATTAATGGATTAAGATTTTAGAAGTGCAGGTTTGAGTAATTTTTATAAAGAACGAGTCATTTATTATGAAATAAGACTTTGTTATTTGAAGATTCTTGGTTGGTGAAATTCCAAACTTGTCGTCGAAACGTCGAAATATTACGATATATTAATTAATATTAATGGATTAAGATTTTAGAAGTGCAGGTTTGACTAATTTTTATAAAGAACGAGTCATTTATTATGAAATAAGACTTTGTTATTTGAAGATTCTTGGTTGGTTAAATTCCAAACTTGTCGTCGAAACGTCGAAATATTACGATATATTAATTAATATTAATGGATTAAGATTTTAGAAGTGCAGGTTTGAGTAATTTTTATAAAGAACGAGTCATTTATTATGAAATAAGACTTTGTTATTTGAAGATTCGTGGTTGGTGAAATTCCAAACTTATCGTCGAAACGTCGAAATATTACGATATTATAATTAATATTAATGGATTAAGATTTTAGAAGTGCAGGTTAGAGTAATTTTTATAAAGAACGAATCATTTATTATGAAATAAGACTTTGTTATTTGAAGATTCTTGGTTGGTGAAATTCCAAACTTGTCGTCGAAACGTCGAAATATTACGATATATTAATTAATATTAATGGATTAAGATTTTAGAAGTGCAGGTTTGAGTAATTTTTATAAAGAACGAGTCATTTATTATGAAATATGAATTTGTTATTTGAAGATTCTTGGTTGGTGAAATTCCAAACTTGTCGTCGAAACGTCGAAATATAGGGATATATTAATTAATATTAATAGATTAAGATTTTAGAAGTGCAGGTTTGAGTAATTTTTATAAAGAACGAGTCATTTATTATGAAATAAGACTTTGTTATTTGAAGATTCTTGGTTGGTGAAATTCCAAACTTGTCGTCGAAACGTCGAAATATTGGGATATATTAATTAATATTAATAGATTAAGATTTTAGAAGTGCAGGTTTGAGTAATTTTTATAAAGAACGAGTCATTTATTATGAAATAAGACTTTGTTATTTGAAGATTCTTGGTTGGTGAATTTCCAAACTTGTCGTCGAAACGTCGAAATATTACGACATATTAATTAATATTAATGGATTAAGATTTTAGAAGTGCAGGTTTGAGTAATTTTTATAAAGAACGAGTCATTTATTATGAAATAAGACTTTGTTATTTGAAGATTCTTGGTTGGTGAAATTCCAAACTTGTCGTCGAAACGTCGAAATATTACGATATATTAATTAATATTAATGGATTAAGATTTTAGAAGTGCAGGTTTGAGTAATTTTTATAAAGAACGAGTCATTTATTATGAAATAAGACTTTGTTATTTGAAGATTCTTGGTTGGTGAAATTTCAAACTTGTCGTCGAAAAGTCGAAATATTGGGATATATTAATTAATATTAATAGATTAAGATTTTAGAAGTGCAGGTTTGAGTAATTTTTATAAAGAACGAGTCATTTATTATGAAATAAGACTTTGTTATTTGAAGATTCTTGGTTGGTGAAATTCCAAACTTGTCGTCGAAACGTCGAAATATTACGATATATTAAAAATATTAATGGATTAAGATTTTAGAAGTGCAGGTTTGAGTAATTTTTATAAAGAACGAGTCATTTATTATGAAATAAGACTTTGTTATTTGAAGATTCTTGGTTGGTGAAATTCCAAACTTGTTTTCGAAACGTCGAAATATTACGATATATTAATTAATATTAATGGATTAAGATTTTAGAAGTGCAGGTTAGAGTAATTTTTATAAAGAACGAGTCATTTATTATGAAATAAGACTTTGTTATTTGAAGATTCTTGGTTGGTGAAATTCCAAACTTGTCGTCGAAACGTCGAAATATTACGATATATTAATTAATATTAATGGATTAAGATTTTAGAAGTGCTGGTTTGAGTAATTTTTATAAAGAACGAGTCATTTATTATGAAATAAGACTTTGTTATTTGAAGATTCTTGGTTGGTGAAATTCCAAACTTGTCGTCGAAACGTCGAAATATTACGATATATTAATTAATATTAATGGATGAAGATTTTAGAAGTGCTGGTTTGAGTAATTTTTATAAAGAACGAATCATTTATTATGAAATAAGACTTTGTTATTTGAAGATTCTTGGTTGGTGAAATTCCAAACTTGTCGTCGAAACGTCGAAATATTACGATATATTAATTAATATTAATGGATTAAGATTTTAGAAGTGCAGGTTTGAGTAATTTTTATAAAGAACGAGTCATTTATTATGAAATAAGACTTTGTTATTTGAAGATTCTTGGTTGGTGAAATTCCAAACTTGTCGTCGAAACGTCGAAATATTACGATATATTAATTAATATTAATGGATTAAGATTTTAGAAGTGCAGGTTTGAGTAATTTTTATAAAGAACGAGTCATTTATTATGAAATAAGACTTTGTTATTTGAAGATTCTTGGTTGGTGAAATTCCAAACTTGTCGTCGAAACGTCGAAATATTACGATATATTAATTAATATTAATGGATTAAGATTTTAGAAGTGCTGGTTTGAGTAATTTTTATAAAGAACGAGTCATTTATTATGAAATAAGACTTTATTATTTGAAGATTCTTGGTTGGTGAAATTCCAAACTTGTCGTCAAAACGTCGAAATATTACGATATATTAATTAATATTAATGGATTAAGATTTTAGAAGTGCAGGTTTGAGTAAATTTTATAAAGAACGAGTCATTTATTATGAAATAAGACTTTGTTATTTGAAGATTCTTGGTTGGTGAAATTCCAAACTTGTCGTCGAAACGTCGAAATATTACGATATATTAATTAATATTAATGGATTAAGATTTTAGAAGTGCAGGTTTGAGTAATTTTTATAAAGAAAGAGTCATTTATTATGAAATAAGACTTTGTTATTTGAAGATTCTTGGTTGGTGAAATTCCAAACTTGTCGTCGAAACGTCGAAATATTACGATATATTAATTAATATTAATGGATTAAGATTTTAGAAGTGCAGGTTTGAGTAATTTTTATAAAGAACGAGTCATTTATTATGAAATAAGACTTTGTTATTTGAAGATTCTTGGTTGGTGAAATTCCAAACTTGTCGTCGAAACGTCGAAATATTACGATATATTAATTAATATTAATGGATTAAGATTTTAGAAGTGCAGGTTTGAGTAATTTTTATAAAGAACGAGTCATTTATTATGAAATAATACTTTGTTATTTGAAGATTCTTGGTTGGTGAAATTCCAAACTTGTCGTCGAAACGTCGAAATATTACGATATATTAATTAATATTAATGGATTAAGATTTTAGAAGTGCTGGTTTGAATAATTTTTATAAAGAACGAGTCATTTATTATGAAATAAGACTTTGTTATTTGAAGATTCTTGGTTGGTGAAATTCCAAACTTGTCGTCGAAACGTCGAAATATTACGATATATTAATAAATATTAATGGATTAAGATTTTAGAAGTGCAGGTTTGAGTAAATTTTATAAAGAACGAGTCATTTATTATGAAATAAGACTTTGTTATTTGAAGATTCTTGGTTGGTGAAATTCCAAACTTGTCGTCGAAACGTCGAAATATTACGATATATTAATTAATATTAATGGATTAAGATTTTAGAAGTGCAGGTTTGAGTAATTTTTATAAAGAACGAGTCATTTATTATGAAATAAGACTTTGTTATTTGAAGATTCTTGGTTGGTGAAATTCCAAACTTGTCGTCGAAACGTCGAAATATTACGATATATTAATTAATATTAATGGATGAAGATTTTAGAAGTGCAGGTTTGAGTAATTTTTATAAAGAACGAGTCATTTATTATGAAATAAGACTTTGTAATTTGAAGATTCTTGGTTGGTGAAATTCCAAACTTGTCGTCGAAACGTCGAAATATTACGATATATTAATTAATATTAATGGATGAAGATTTTAGAAGTGCTGGTTTGAGTAATTTTTATAAAGAACAAATCATTTATTATGAAATAAGACTTTGTTATTTGAAGATTCTTGGTTGGTGAAATTCCAAACATGTCGTCGAAACGTCGAAATATTACGATATATTAATTAATATTAATGGATTAAGATTTTAGAAGTGCAGGTTTGAGTAATTTTTATAAAGAACGAGTCATTTATTATGAAATAAGACTTTGTTATTTGAAGATTCTTGGTTGGTGAAATTCCAAACTTGTCGTCGAAACGTCGAAATATTACGATATATTAATTAATATTAATGGATGAAGATTTTAGAAGTGCAGGTTTGAGTAATTTTTATAAAGAACGAGTCATTTATTATGAAATAAGACTTTGTAATTTGAAGATTCTTGGTTGGTGAAATTCCAAACTTGTCGTCGAAACGTCGAAATATTACGATATATTAATTAATATTAATGGATGAAGATTTTAGAAGTGCTGGTTTGAGTAATTTTTATAAAGAACAAATCATTTATTATGAAATAAGACTTTGTTATTTGAAGATTCTTGGTTGGTGAAATTCCAAACTTGTCGTCGAAACGTCGAAATATTACGATATATTAATTAATATTAATGGATTAAGATTTTAGAAGTGCAGGTTTGAGTAATTTTTATAAAGAACGAATCATTTATTATGAAATAAGACTTTGTTATTTGAAGATTCTTGGTTGGTGAAATTCCAAACTTGTCGTCGAAACGTCGAAATATTACGATATATTAATTAATATTAATGGAATAAGATTTTAAAAGTGCAGGTTTGAGTAATTTTTATAAAGAACGAGTCATTTATTATGAAATAAGACTTTGTTATTTGAAGATCCTTGGTTGGTGAAATTCCAAACTTGTCGTCGAAACGTCGAAATATTGGGATATATTAATTAATATTAATAGATTAAGATTTTAGAAGTGCAGGTTTGAGTAATTTTTATAAAGAACGAGTCATTTATTATGAAATAAGACTTTGTTATTTGAAGATTCTTGGTTGGTGAAATTCCAAACTTGTCGTCGAAACGTCGAAATATTACGATATATTAATTAATATTAATGGATTAAGATTTTAGAAGTGCAGGTTTGAGTAATTTTTATAAAGAACGAGTCATTTATTATGAAATAAGACTTCGTTATTTGAAGATTCTTGGTTGGTGAAATTCCAAACTTGTCGTCGAAACGTCGAAATATTACGATATATTAATTAATATTAATGGATAAGATTTTAGAAGTGCAGGTTTGAGTAATTTTTATAAAGAACGAGTCATTTATTATGAAATAAGACTTTGTTATTTGAAGATTCTTGGTTGGTGAAATTCCAAACTTGTCGTCGAAACGTCGAAATATTGGGATTTTTTTAATTAATATTAATAGATTAAGATTTTAGAAGTGCTGGTTTGAGTAATTTTTATAAAGAACGAGTCATTTATTATGAAATAAGACTTTGTTATTTGAAGATTCTTGGTTGGTGAAATTCCAAACTTGTCGTCGAAACGTCGAAATATTACGATATATTAATTAATATTAATGGATGAAGATTTTAGAAGTGCAGGTTTGAGTAATTTTTATAAAGAACGAGTCATTTATTATGAAATAAGACTTTGTAATTTGAAGATTCTTGGTTGGTGAAATTCCAAACTTGTCGTCGAAACGTCGAAATATTACGATATATTAATTAATATTAATGGATGAAGATTTTAGAAGTGCTGGTTTGAGTAATTTTTATAAAGAACAAATCATTTATTATGAAATAAGACTTTGTTATTTGAAGATTCTTGGTTGGTGAAATTCCAAACTTGTCGTCGAAACGTCGAAATATTACGATATATTAATTAATATTAATGGATTAAGATTTTAGAAGTGCAGGTTTGAGTAATTTTTATAAAGAACGAATCATTTATTATGAAATAAGACTTTGTTATTTGAAGATTCTTGGTTGGTGAAATTCCAAACTTGTCGTCGAAACGTCGAAATATTACGATATATTAATTAATATTAATGGAATAAGATTTTAAAAGTGCAGGTTTGAGTAATTTTTATAAAGAACGAGTCATTTATTATGAAATAAGACTTTGTTATTTGAAGATCCTTGGTTGGTGAAATTCCAAACTTGTCGTCGAAACGTCGAAATATTGGGATATATTAATTAATATTAATAGATTAAGATTTTAGAAGTGCAGGTTTGAGTAATTTTTATAAAGAACGAGTCATTTATTATGAAATAAGACTTTGTTATTTGAAGATTCTTGGTTGGTGAAATTCCAAACTTGTCGTCGAAACGTCGAAATATTACGATATATTAATTAATATTAATGGATTAAGATTTTAGAAGTGCAGGTTTGAGTAATTTTTATAAAGAACGAGTCATTTATTATGAAATAAGACTTCGTTATTTGAAGATTCTTGGTTGGTGAAATTCCAAACTTGTCGTCGAAACGTCGAAATATTACGATATATTAATTAATATTAATGGATAAGATTTTAGAAGTGCAGGTTTGAGTAATTTTTATAAAGAACGAGTCATTTATTATGAAATAAGACTTTGTTATTTGAAGATTCTTGGTTGGTGAAATTCCAAACTTGTCGTCGAAACGTCGAAATATTGGGATTTTTTTAATTAATATTAATAGATTAAGATTTTAGAAGTGCTGGTTTGAGTAATTTTTATAAAGAACGAGTCATTTATTATGAAATAAGACTTTGTTATTTGAAGATTCTTGGTTGGTGAAATTCCAAACTTGTCATCGAAACGTCGAAATATTACGATATATTAATTAATATTAATAGATTAAGATTTTAGAAGTGCAGGTTTGAGTAATTTTTATAAAGAACAAATCATTTATTATGAAATAAGACTTTGTTATTTGAAGATTCTTGGTTGGTGAAATTCCAAACTTGTCGTCGAAACGTCGAAATATTACGATATATTAATTAATACTAACAGATTAAGATTTTAGAAGTGCAAGTTTGACTAATTTTTAAAAAGAACGAGTCATTTATTATGAAATAAGACTTTGTTATTTGAAGATTCTTGGTTGGTGAAATTCCAAACTTGTCGTCGAAACGTCGAAATATTACGATATATTAATTAATATTAATGGATTAAGATTTTAGAAGTGCAGGTTTGAGTAATTTTTATAAAGAACGAGTCATTTATTATGAAATAAGACTTTGTTATTTGAAGATTCTTGGTTGGTGAAATTCCAAACTTGTCGTCGAAACGTCGAAATATTACGATATATTAATTAATATTAATGGATTAAGATTTTAGAAGTGCAGGTTTGAGTAATTTTTATAAAGAACGAGTCATTTATTATGAAATATGAATTTGTTATTTGAAGATTCTTGGTTGGTGAAATTCCAAACTTGTCGTCGAAACGTCGAAATATAGGGATATATTAATTAATATTAATAGATTAAGATTTTAGAAGTGCAGGTTTGAGTAATTTTTATAAAGAACGAGTCATTTATTATGAAATAAGACTTTGTTATTTGAAGATTCTTGGTTGGTAAAATTCCAAACTTGTCGTCGAAACGTCGAAATATTACGATATATTAATTAATATTAATGGATTAAGATTTTAGAAGTGCAGGTTTGAGTAATTTTTATAAAGAACGAATCATTTATTATGAAATAAGACTTTGTTATTTGAAGATTCTTGGTTGGTGAAATTCCAAACTTGTCGTCGAAACGTCGAAATATTACGATATATAAATTAATATTAATGGATTAAGATTTTAGAAGTGCAGGTTTGAGTAATTTTTATAAAGAACGAGTCATTTATTATGAAATAAGACTTTGTTATTTGAAGATTCTTGGTTGGTAAAATTCCAAACTTGTCTTCGAAACGTCGAAATATTACGATATATTAATTAATATTAATGGATTAAGATTTTAGAAGTGCAGGTTTGAGTAATTTTTATAAAGAACGAATCATTTATTATGAAATAAGACTTTGTTATTTGAAGATTCTTGGTTGGTGAAATTCCAAACTTGTCGTCGAAACGTCGAAATATTACGATATATTAATTAATATTAATGGATTAAGATTTTAGAAGTGCAGGTTTGAGTAATTTTTATAAAGAACGAGTCATTTATTATGAAATATGAATTTGTTATTTGAAGATTCTTGGTTCGTGAAATTCCAAACTTGTCGTCGAAACGTCGAAATATAGGGATATATTAATTAATATTAATAGATTAAGATTTTAGAAGTGCAGGTTTGAGTAATTTTTATAAAGAACGAGTCATTTATTATGAAATAAGACTTTGTTATTTGAAGATTCTTGGTTGGTGAAATTCCAAACTTGTCGTCGAAACGTCGAAATATTGGGATATATTAATTAATATTAATAGATTAAGATTTTAGAAGTGCAGGTTGGAGTAATTTTTATAAAGAACGAGTCATTTATTATGAAATAAGACTTTGTTATTTGAAGATTCTTGGTTGGTGAATTTCCAAACTTGTCGTCGAAACGTCGAAATATTACGATATATTAATTAATATTAATGGATTAAGATTTTAGAAGTGCAGGTTTGAGTAATTTTTATAAAGAACGAGTCATTTATTATGAAATAAGACTTTGTTATTTGAAGATTCTTGGTTGGTGAAATTCCAAACTTGTCGTCGAAACGTCGAAATATTACGATATATTAATTAATATTAATGGATTAAGATTTTAGAAGTGCAGGTTTGAGTAATTTTTATAAAGAACGAGTCATTTATTATGAAATAAGACTTTGTTATTTGAAGATTCTTGGTTGGTGAAATTTCAAACTTGTCGTCGAAACGTCGAAATATTGGGATATATTAATTAATATTAATAGATTAAGATTTTAGAAGTGCAGGTTTGAGTAATTTTTATAAAGAACGAGTCATTTATTATGAAATAAGACTTTGTTATTTGAAGATTCTTGGTTGGTGAAATTCCAAACTTGTCGTCGAAACGTCGAAATATTACGATATATTAAAAATATTAATGGATTAAGATTTTAGAAGTGCAGGTTTGAGTAATTTTTATAAAGAACGAGTCATTTATTATGAAATAAGACTTTGTTATTTGAAGATTCTTGGTTGGTGAAATTCCAAACTTGTTTTCGAAACGTCGAAATATTACGATATATTAATTAATATTAATGGATTAAGATTTTAGAAGTGCAGGTTTGAGTAATTTTTATAAAGAACGAGTCATTTATTATGAAATAAGACTTTGTTATTTGAAGATTCTTGGTTGGTGAAATTCCAAACTTGTCGTCGAAACGTCGAAATATTACGATATATTAATTAATATTAATGGATTAAGATTTTAGAAGTGCTGGTTTGAGTAATTTTTATAAAGAACGAGTCATTTATTATGAAATAAGACTTTGTTATTTGAAGATTCTTGGTTGGTGAAATTCCAAACTTGTCGTCGAAACGTCGAAATATTACGATATATTAATTAATATTAATGGATGAAGATTTTAGAAGTGCTGGTTTGAGTATTTTTTATAAAGAACGAATCATTTATTATGAAATAAGACTTTGTTATTTGAAGATTCTTGGTTGGTGAAATTCCAAACTTGTCGTCGAAACGTCGAAATATTACGATATATTAATTAATATTAATGGATTAAGATTTTAGAAGTGCAGGTTTGAGTAATTTTTATAAAGAACGAGTCATTTATTATGAAATAAGACTTTGTTATTTGAAGATTCTTGGTTGGTGAAATTCCAAACTTGTCGTCGAAACGTCGAAATATTACGATATATTAATTAATATTAATGGATTAAGATTTTAGAAGTGCAGGTTTGAGTAATTTTTATAAAGAACGAGTCATTTATTATGAAATAAGACTTTGTTATTTGAAGATTCTTGGTTGGTGAAATTCCAAACTTGTCGTCGAAACGTCGAAATATTACGATATATTAATTAATATTAATGGATTAAGATTTTAGAAGTGCTGGTTTGAGTAATTTTTATAAAGAACGAGTCATTTATTATGAAATAAGACTTTGTTATTTGAAGATTCTTGGTTGGTGAAATTCCAAACTTGTCGTCAAAACGTCGAAATATTACGATATATTAATTAATATTAATGGATTAAGATTTTAGAAGTGCAGGTTTGAGTAAATTTTATAAAGAACGAGTCATTTATTATGAAATAAGACTTTGTTATTTGAAGATTCTTGGTTGGTGAAATTCCAAACTTGTCGTCGAAACGTCGAAATATTACGATATATTAATTAATATTAATGGATTAAGATTTTAGAAGTGCAGGTTTGAGTAATTTTTATAAAGAACGAGTCATTTATTATGAAATAATACTTTGTTATTTGAAGATTCTTGGTTGGTGAAATTCCAAACTTGTCGTCGAAACGTCGAAATATTACGATATATTAATTAATATTAATGGATTAAGATTTTAGAAGTGCTGGTTTGAGTAATTTTTATAAAGAACGAGTCATTTATTATGAAATAAGACTTTGTTATTTGAAGATTCTTGGTTGGTGAAATTCCAAACTTGTCGTCGAAACGTCGAAATATTACGATATATTAATAAATATTAATGGATTAAGATTTTAGAAGTGCAGGTTTGAGTAAATTTTATAAAGAACGAGTCATTTATTATGAAATAAGACTTTGTTATTTGAAGATTCTTGGTTGGTGAAATTCCAAACTTGTCGTCGAAACGTCGAAATATTACGATATATTAATTAATATTAATGGATTAAGATTTTAGAAGTGCAGGTTTGAGTAATTTTTATAAAGAACGAGTCATTTATTATGAAATAAGACTTTGTTATTTGAAGATTCTTGGTTGGTGAAATTCCAAACTTGTCGTCGAAACGTCGAAATATTACGATATATTAATTAATATTAATGGATGAAGATTTTAGAAGTGCAGGTTTGAGTAATTTTTATAAAGAACGAGTCATTTATTATGAAATAAGACTTTGTAATTTGAAGATTCTTGGTTGGTGAAATTCCAAACTTGTCGTCGAAACGTCGAAATATTACGATATATTAATTAATATTAATGGATGAAGATTTTAGAAGTGCTGGTTTGAGTAATTTTTATAAAGAACAAATCATTTATTATGAAATAAGACTTTGTTATTTGAAGATTCTTGGTTGGTGAAATTCCAAACTTGTCGTCGAAACGTCGAAATATTACGATATATTAATAAATATTAATGGATAAAGATTTTAGAAGTGCAGGTTTGAGTAATTTTTATAAAGAACGAGTCATTTATTATGAAATAAGACTTTGTTATTTGAAGATTCTTGGTTGGTGAAATTCCAAACTTGTCGTCGAAACGTCGAAATATTACGATATATTAATTAATATTAATGGATTAAGATTTTAGAAGTGCAGGTTTGAGTAATTTTTATAAAGAACGAGTCATTTATTATGAAATAAGACTTTGTTATTTGAAGATTCTTGGTTGGTGAAATTCCAAACTTGTCGTCGAAACGTCGAAATATTACGATATATTAATTAATATTAATGGATGAAGATTTTAGAAGTGCAGGTTTGAGTATTTTTTATAAAGAACGAGTCATTTATTATGAAATAAGACTTTGTAATTTGAAGATTCTTGGTTGGTGAAATTCCAAACTTGTCGTCGAAACGTCGAAATATTACGATATATTAATTAATATTAATGGATGAAGATTTTAGAAGTGCTGGTTTGAGTAATTTTTATAAAGAACAAATCATTTATTATGAAATAAGACTTTGTTATTTGAAGATTCTTGGTTGGTGAAATTCCAAACTTGTCGTCGAAACGTCGAAATATTACGATATATTAATTAATATTAATGGATAAAGATTTTAGAAGTGCAGGTTTGAGTAATTTTTATAAAGAACGAGTCATTTATTATGAAATAAGACTTTGTTATTTGAAGATTCTTGGTTGGTGAAATTCCAAACTTGTCGTCGAAACGTCGAAATATTACGATATATTAATGAATATTAATGGATTAAGATTTTAGAAGTGCTGGTTTGAGTAATTTTTATAAAGAACGAGTCATTTATTATGAAATAAGACTTTGTTATTTGAAGATTCTTGGTTGGTGAAATTCCAAACTTGTCGTCGAAACGTCGAAATATTGGGATATATTAATTAATATTAATAGATTAAGATTTTAGAAGTGCAGGTTTGAGTAATTTTTATAAAGAACGAGTCATTTATTATGAAATAAGACTTTGTTATTTGAAGATTCTTGGTTGGTGAAATTCCAAACTTGTCGTCAAAACGTCGAAATATTACGATATATTAATTAATATTAATGGATTAAGATTTTAGAAGTGCAGGTTTGAGTAAATTTTATAAAGAACGAGTCATTTATTATGAAATAAGACTTTGTTATTTGAAGATTCTTGGTTGGTGAAATTCCAAACTTGTCGTCGAAACGTCGAAATATTACGATATATTAATTAATATTAATGGATTAAGATTTTAGAAGTGCAGGTTTGAGTAATTTTTATAAAGAAAGAGTCATTTATTATGAAATAAGACTTTGTTATTTGAAGATTCTTGGTTGGTGAAATTCCAAACTTGTCGTCGAAACGTCGAAATATTACGATATATTAATTAATATTAATGGATTAAGATTTTAGAAGTGCAGGTTTGAGTAATTTTTATAAAGAACGAGTCATTTATTATGAAATAAGACTTTGTTATTTGAAGATTCTTGGTTGGTGAAATTCCAAACTTGTCGTCGAAACGTCGAAATATTACGATATATTAATTAATATTAATGGATTAAGATTTTAGAAGTGCAGGTTTGAGTAATTTTTATAAAGAACGAGTCATTTATTATGAAATAATACTTTGTTATTTGAAGATTCTTGGTTGGTGAAATTCCAAACTTGTCGTCGAAACGTCGAAATATTACGATATATTAATTAATATTAATGGATTAAGATTTTAGAAGTGCTGGTTTGAGTAATTTTTATAAAAACGAGTCATTTTATTATGAAATAAGACTTTGTTATTTGAAGATTCTTGGTTGGTGAAATTCCAAACTTGTCGTCGAAACGTCGAAATATTACGATATATTAATAAATATTAATGGATTAAGATTTTAGAAGTGCAGGTTTGAGTAAATTTTATAAAGAACGAGTCATTTATTATGAAATAAGACTTTGTTATTTGAAGATTCTTGGTTGGTGAAATTCCAAACTTGTCGTCGAAACGTCGAAATATTACGATATATTAATTAATATTAATGGATTAAGATTTTAGAAGTGCAGGTTTGAGTAATTTTTATAAAGAACGAGTCATTTATTATGAAATAAGACTTTGTTATTTGAAGATTCTTGGTTTATGAAATACCAAACTTGTCGTCGAAACGTCGAAATATTACGATATATTAATTAATATTAATGGATGAAGATTTTAGAAGTGCAGGTTTGAGTAATTTTTATAAAGAACGAGTCATTTATTATGAAATAAGACTTTGTAATTTGAAGATTCTTGGTTGGTGAAATTCCAAACTTGTCGTCGAAACGTCGAAATATTACGATATATTAATTAATATTAATGGATGAAGATTTTAGAAGTGCTGGTTTGAGTAATTTTTATAAAGAACAAATCATTTATTATGAAATAAGACTTTGTTATTTGAAGATTCTTGGTTGGTGAAATTCCAAACTTGTCGTCGAAACGTCGAAATATTACGATATATTAATTAATATTAATGGATAAAGATTTTAGAAGTGCAGGTTTGAGTAATTTTTATAAAGAACGAGTCATTTATTATGAAATAAGACTTTGTTATTTGAAGATTCTTGGTTGGTGAAATTCCAAACTTGTCGTCGAAACGTCGAAATATTACGATATATTAATTAATATTAATGGATTAAGATTTTAGAAGTGCTGGTTTGAGTAATTTTTATAAAGAACGAGTCATTTATTATGAAATAAGACTTTGTTATTTGAAGATTCTTGGTTGGTGAAATTCCAAACTTGTCGTCGAAACGTCGAAATATTGGGATATATTAATTAATATTATAGATTAAGATTTTAGAAGTGCAGGTTTGAGTAATTTTTATAAAGAACGAGTCATTTATTATGAAATAAGACTTTGTTATTTGAAGATTCTTGGTTGGTGAAATTCCAAACTTGTCGTCAAAACGTCGAAATATTACGATATATTAATTAATATTAATGGATTAAGATTTTAGAAGTGCAGGTTTGAGTAAATTTTATAAAGAACGAGTCATTTATTATGAAATAAGACTTTGTTATTTGAAGATTCTTGGTTGGTGAAATTCCAAACTTGTCGTCGAAACGTCGAAATATTACGATATATTAATTAATATTAATGGATTAAGATTTTAGAAGTGCAGGTTTGAGTAATTTTTATAAAGAAAGAGTCATTTATTATGAAATAAGACTTTGTTATTTGAAGATTCTTGGTTGGTGAAATTCCAAACTTGTCGTCGAAACGTCGAAATATTACGATATATTAATTAATATTAATGGATTAAGATTTTAGAAGTGCAGGTTTGAGTAATTTTTATAAAGAACGAGTCATTTATTATGAAATAAGACTTTGTTATTTGAAGATTCTTGGTTGGTGAAATTCCAAACTTGTCGTCGAAACGTCGAAATATTACGATATATTAATTAATATTAATGGATTAAGATTTTAGAAGTGCAGGTTTGAGTAATTTTTATAAAGAACGAGTCATTTATTATGAAATAATACTTTGTTATTTGAAGATTCTTGGTTGGTGAAATTCCAAACTTGTCGTCGAAACGTCGAAATATTACGATATATTAATTAATATTAATGGATTAAGATTTTAGAAGTGCTGGTTTGAGTAATTTTTATAAAGAACGAGTCATTTATTATGAAATAAGACTTTGTTATTTGAAGATTCTTGGTTGGTGAAATTCCAAACTTGTCGTCGAAACGTCGAAATATTACGATATATTAATAAATATTAATGGATTAAGATTTTAGAAGTGCAGGTTTGAGTAAATTTTATAAAGAACGAGTCATTTATTATGAAATAAGACTTTGTTATTTGAAGATTCTTGGTTGGTGAAATTCCAAACTTGTCGTCGAAACGTCGAAATATTACGATATATTAATTAATATTAATGGATTAAGATTTTAGAAGTGCAGGTTTTGAGTAATTTTTATAAAGAACGAGTCATTTATTATGAAATAAGACTTTGTTATTTGAAGATTCTTGGTTGGTGAAATTCCAAACTTGTCGTCGAAACGTCGAAATATTACGATATATTAATTAATATTAATGGATGAAGATTTTAGAAGTGCAGGTTTGAGTAATTTTTATAAAGAACGAGTCATTTATTATGAAATAAGACTTTGTAATTTGAAGATTCTTGGTTGGTGAAATTCCAAACTTGTCGTCGAAACGTCGAAATATTACGATATATTAATTAATATTAATGGATGAAGATTTTAGAAGTGCTGGTTTGAGTAATTTTTATAAAGAACAAATCATTTATTATGAAATAAGACTTTGTTATTTGAAGATTCTTGGTTGGTGAAATTCCAAACTTGTCGTCGAAACGTCGAAATATTACGATATATTAATTAATATTAATGGATAAAGATTTTAGAAGTGCAGGTTTGAGTAATTTTTATAAAGAACGAGTCATTTATTATGAAATAAGACTTTGTTATTTGAAGATTCTTGGTTGGTGAAATTCCAAACTTGTCGTCGAAACGTCGAAATATTACGATATATTAATGAATATTAATGGATTAAGATTTTAGAAGTGCTGGTTTGAGTAATTTTTATAAAGAACGAGTCATTTATTATGAAATAAGACTTTGTTATTTGAAGATTCTTGGTTGGTGAAATTCCAAACTTGTCGTCGAAACGTCGAAATATTGGGATATATTAATTAATATTAATAGATTAAGATTTTAGAAGTGCAGGTTTGAGTAATTTTTATAAAGAACGAGTCATTTATTATGAAATAAGACTTTGTTATTTGAAGATTCTTGGTTGGTGAAATTCCAAACTTGTCGTCAAAACGTCGAAATATTACGATATATTAATTAATATTAATGGATTAAGATTTTAGAAGTGCAGGTTTGAGTAAATTTTATAAAGAACGAGTCATTTATTATGAAATAAGACTTTGTTATTTGAAGATTCTTGGTTGGTGAAATTCCAAACTTGTCGTCGAAACGTCGAAATATTACGATATATTAATTAATATTAATGGATTAAGATTTTAGAAGTGCAGGTTTGAGTAATTTTTATAAAGAAAGAGTCATTTATTATGAAATAAGACTTTGTTATTTGAAGATTCTTGGTTGGTGAAATTCCAAACTTGTCGTCGAAACGTCGAAATATTACGATATATTAATTAATATTAATGGATTAAGATTTTAGAAGTGCAGGTTTGAGTAATTTTTATAAAGAACGAGTCATTTATTATGAAATAAGACTTTGTTATTTGAAGATTCTTGGTTGGTGAAATTCCAAACTTGTCGTCGAAACGTCGAAATATTACGATATATTAATTAATATTAATGGATTAAGATTTTAGAAGTGCAGGTTTGAGTAATTTTTATAAAGAACGAGTCATTTATTATGAAATAATACTTTGTTATTTGAAGATTCTTGGTTGGTGAAATTCCAAACTTGTCGTCGAAACGTCGAAATATTACGATATATTAATTAATATTAATGGATTAAGATTTTAGAAGTGCTGGTTTGAGTAATTTTTATAAAGAACGAGTCATTTATTATGAAATAAGACTTTGTTATTTGAAGATTCTTGGTTGGTGAAATTCCAAACTTGTCGTCGAAACGTCGAAATATTACGATATATTAATAAATATTAATGGATTAAGATTTTAGAAGTGCAGGTTTGAGTAAATTTTATAAAGAACGAGTCATTTATTATGAAATAAGACTTTGTTATTTGAAGATTCTTGGTTGGTGAAATTCCAAACTTGTCGTCGAAACGTCGAAATATTACGATATATTAATTAATATTAATGGATTAAGATTTTAGAAGTGCAGGTTTGAGTAATTTTTATAAAGAACGAGTCATTTATTATGAAATAAGACTTTGTTATTTGAAGATTCTTGGTTTATGAAATACCAAACTTGTCGTCGAAACGTCGAAATATTACGATATATTAATTAATATTAATGGATGAAGATTTTAGAAGTGCAGGTTTGAGTAATTTTTATAAAGAACGAGTCATTTATTATGAAATAAGACTTTGTAATTTGAAGATTCTTGGTTGGTGAAATTCCAAACTTGTCGTCGAAACGTCGAAATATTACGATATATTAATTAATATTAATGGATGAAGATTTTAGAAGTGCTGGTTTGAGTAATTTTTATAAAGAACAAATCATTTATTATGAAATAAGACTTTGTTATTTGAAGATTCTTGGTTGGTGAAATTCCAAACTTGTCGTCGAAACGTCGAAATATTACGATATATTAATTAATATTAATGGATAAAGATTTTAGAAGTGCAGGTTTGAGTAATTTTTATAAAGAACGAGTCATTTATTATGAAATAAGACTTTGTTATTTGAAGATTCTTGGTTGGTGAAATTCCAAACTTGTCGTCGAAACGTCGAAATATTACGATATATTAATTAATATTAATGGATTAAGATTTTAGAAGTGCTGGTTTGAGTAATTTTTATAAAGAACGAGTCATTTATTATGAAATAAGACTTTGTTATTTGAAGATTCTTGGTTGGTGAAATTCCAAACTTGTCGTCGAAACGTCGAAATATTGGGATATATTAATTAATATTAATAGATTAAGATTTTAGAAGTGCAGGTTTGAGTAATTTTTATAAAGAACGAGTCATTTATTATGAAATAAGACTTTGTTATTTGAAGATTCTTGGTTGGTGAAATTCCAAACTTGTCGTCAAAACGTCGAAATATTACGATATATTAATTAATATTAATGGATTAAGATTTTAGAAGTGCAGGTTTGAGTAATTTTATAAAGAACGAGTCATTTATTATGAAATAAGACTTTGTTATTTGAAGATTCTTGGTTGGTGAAATTCCAAACTTGTCGTCGAAACGTCGAAATATTACGATATATTAATTAATATTAATGGATTAAGATTTTAGAAGTGCAGGTTTGAGTAATTTTTATAAAGAAAGAGTCATTTATTATGAAATAAGACTTTGTTATTTGAAGATTCTTGGTTGGTGAAATTCCAAACTTGTCGTCGAAACGTCGAAATATTACGATATATTAATTAATATTAATGGATTAAGATTTTAGAAGTGCAGGTTTGAGTAATTTTTATAAAGAACGAGTCATTTATTATGAAATAAGACTTTGTTATTTGAAGATTCTTGGTTGGTGAAATTCCAAACTTGTCGTCGAAACGTCGAAATATTACGATATATTAATTAATATTAATGGATTAAGATTTTAGAAGTGCAGGTTTGAGTAATTTTTATAAAGAACGAGTCATTTATTATGAAATAATACTTTGTTATTTGAAGATTCTTGGTTGGTGAAATTCCAAACTTGTCGTCGAAACGTCGAAATATTACGATATATTAATTAATATTAATGGATTAAGATTTTAGAAGTGCTGGTTTGAGTAATTTTTATAAAGAACGAGTCATTTATTATGAAATAAGACTTTGTTATTTGAAGATTCTTGGTTGGTGAAATTCCAAACTTGTCGTCGAAACGTCGAAATATTACGATATATTAATAAATATTAATGGATTAAGATTTTAGAAGTGCAGGTTTGAGTAAATTTTATAAAGAACGAGTCATTTATTATGAAATAAGACTTTGTTATTTGAAGATTCTTGGTTGGTGAAATTCCAAACTTGTCGTCGAAACGTCGAAATATTACGATATATTAATTAATATTAATGGATTAAGATTTTAGAAGTGCAGGTTTGAGTAATTTTTATAAAGAACGAGTCATTTATTATGAAATAAGACTTTGTTATTTGAAGATTCTTGGTTGGTGAAATTCCAAACTTGTCGTCGAAACGTCGAAATATTACGATATATTAATTAATATTAATGGATGAAGATTTTAGAAGTGCAGGTTTGAGTAATTTTTATAAAGAACGAGTCATTTATTATGAAATAAGACTTTGTAATTTGAAGATTCTTGGTTGGTGAAATTCCAAACTTGTCGTCGAAACGTCGAAATATTACGATATATTAATTAATATTAATGGATGAAGATTTTAGAAGTGCTGGTTTGAGTAATTTTTATAAAGAACAAATCATTTATTATGAAATAAGACTTTGTTATTTGAAGATTCTTGGTTGGTGAAATTCCAAACTTGTCGTCGAAACGTCGAAATATTACGATATATTAATTAATATTAATGGATAAAGATTTTAGAAGTGCAGGTTTGAGTAATTTTTATAAAGAACGAGTCATTTATTATGAAATAAGACTTTGTTATTTGAAGATTCTTGGTTGGTGAAATTCCAAACTTGTCGTCGAAACGTCGAAATATTACGATATATTAATGAATATTAATGGATTAAGATTTTAGAAGTGCTGGTTTGAGTAATTTTTATAAAGAACGAGTCATTTATTATGAAATAAGACTTTGTTATTTGAAGATTCTTGGTTGGTGAAATTCCAAACTTGTCGTCGAAACGTCGAAATATTGGGATATATTAATTAATATTAATAGATTAAGATTTTAGAAGTGCAGGTTTGAGTAATTTTTATAAAGAACGAGTCATTTATTATGAAATAAGACTTTGTTATTTGAAGATTCTTGGTTGGTGAAATTCCAAACTTGTCGTCAAAACGTCGAAATATTACGATATATTAATTAATATTAATGGATTAAGATTTTAGAAGTGCAGGTTTGAGTAAATTTTATAAAGAACGAGTCATTTATTATGAAATAAGACTTTGTTATTTGAAGATTCTTGGTTGGTGAAATTCCAAACTTGTCGTCGAAACGTCGAAATATTACGATATATTAATTAATATTAATGGATTAAGATTTTAGAAGTGCAGGTTTGAGTAATTTTTATAAAGAAAGAGTCATTTTTTATGAAATAAGACTTTGTTATTTAAAGATTCTTGGTTGGTGAAATTCCAAACTTGTCGTCGAAACGTCGAAATATTACGATATATTAATTAATATTAATGGATTAAGATTTTAGAAGTGCAGGTTTGAGTAATTTTTATAAAGAACGAGTCATTTATTATGAAATAAGACTTTGTTATTTGAAGATTCTTGGTTGGTGAAATTCCAAACTTGTCGTCGAAACGTCGAAATATTACGATATATTAATTAATATTAATGGATTAAGATTTTAGAAGTGCAGGTTTGAGTAATTTTTATAAAGAACGAGTCATTTATTATGAAATAATACTTTGTTATTTGAAGATTCTTGGTTGGTGAAATTCCAAACTTGTCGTCGAAACGTCGAAATATTACGATATATTAATTAATATTAATGGATTAAGATTTTAGAAGTGCTGGTTTAAGTAATTTTTATAAAGAACGAGTCATTTATTATGAAATAAGACTTTGTTATTTGAAGATTCTTGGTTGGTGAAATTCCAAACTTGTCGTCGAAACGTCGAAATATTACGATATATTAATAAATATTAATGGATTAAGATTTTAGAAGTGCAGGTTTGAGTAAATTTTATAAAGAACGAGTCATTTATTATGAAATAAGACTTTGTTATTTGAAGATTCTTGGTTGGTGAAATTCCAAACTTGTCGTCGAAACGTCGAAATATTACGATATATTAATTAATATTAATGGATTAAGATTTTAGAAGTGCAGGTTTGAGTAATTTTTATAAAGAACGAGTCATTTATTATGAAATAAGACTTTGTTATTTGAAGATTCTTGGTTGGTGAAATTCCAAACTTGTCGTCGAAACGTCGAAATATTACGATATATTAATTAATATTAATGGATGAAGATTTTAGAAGTGCAGGTTTGAGTAATTTTTATAAAGAACGAGTCATTTATTATGAAATAAGACTTTGTAATTTGAAGATTCTTGGTTGGTGAAATTCCAAACTTGTCGTCGAAACGTCGAAATATTACGATATATTAATTAATATTAATGGATGAAGATTTTAGAAGTGCTGGTTTGAGTAATTTTTATAAAGAACAAATCATTTATTATGAAATAAGACTTTGTTATTTGAAGATTCTTGGTTGGTGAAATTCCAAACTTGTCGTCGAAACGTCGAAATATTACGATATATTAATTAATATTAATGGATTAAGATTTTAGAAGTGCAGGTTTGAGTAATTTTTATAAAGAACGAGTCATTTATTATGAAATAAGACTTTGTTATTTGAAGATTCTTGGTTGGTGAAATTCCAAACTTGTCGTCGAAACGTCGAAATATTACGATATATTAATTAATATTAATGGATTAAGATTTTAGAAGTGCAGGTTTGAGTAATTTTTATAAAGAACGAGTCATTTATTATGAAATAAGACTTTGTTATTTGAAGATTCTTGGTTGGTGAAATTCCAAACTTGTCGTCGAAACGTCGAAATATTACGATATATTAATTAATATTAATGGATTAAGATTTTAGAAGTGCAGGTTTGAGTAATTTTTATAAAGAACGAGTCATTTATTATGAAATAATACTTTGTTATTTGAAGATTCTTGGTTGGTGAAATTCCAAACTTGTCGTCGAAACGTCGAAATATTACGATATATTAATTAATATTAATGGATTAAGATTTTAGAAGTGCTGGTTTGAGTAATTTTTATAAAGAACGAGTCATTTATTATGAAATAAGACTTTGTTATTTGAAGATTCTTGGTTGGTGAAATTCCAAACTTGTCGTCGAAACGTCGAAATATTACGATATATTAATAAATATTAATGGATTAAGATTTTAGAAGTGCAGGTTTGAGTAAATTTTATAAAGAACGAGTCATTTATTATGAAATAAGACTTTGTTATTTGAAGATTCTTGGTTGGTGAAATTCCAAACTTGTCGTCGAAACGTCGAAATATTACGATATATTAATTAATATTAATGGATTAAGATTTTAGAAGTGCAGGTTTGAGTAATTTTTATAAAGAACGAGTCATTTATTATGAAATAAGACTTTGTTATTTGAAGATTCTTGGTTGGTGAAATTCCAAACTTGTCGTCGAAACGTCGAAATATTACGATATATTAATTAATATTAATGGATGAAGATTTTAGAAGTGCAGGTTTGAGTAATTTTTATAAAGAACGAGTCATTTATTATGAAATAAGACTTTGTAATTTGAAGATTCTTGGTTGGTGAAATTCCAAACTTGTCGTCGAAACGTCGAAATATTACGATATATTAATTAATATTAATGGATGAAGATTTTAGAAGTGCTGGTTTGAGTAATTTTTATAAAGAACAAATCATTTATTATGAAATAAGACTTTGTTATTTGAAGATTCTTGGTTGGTGAAATTCCAAACTTGTCGTCGAAACGTCGAAATATTACGATATATTAATTAATATTATTGGATAAAGATTTTAGAAGTGCAGGTTTGAGTAATTTTTATAAAGAACGAGTCATTTATTATGAAATAAGACTTTGTTATTTGAAGATTCTTGGTTGGTGAAATTCCAAACTTGTCGTCGAAACGTCGAAATATTACGATATATTAATTAATATTAATGGATTAAGATTTTAGAAGTGCTGGTTTGAGTAATTTTTATAAAGAACGAGTCATTTATTATGAAATAAGACTTTGTTATTTGAAGATTCTTGGTTGGTGAAATTCCAAACTTGTCGTCGAAACGTCGAAATATTGGGATATATTAATTAATATTAATAGATTAAGATTTTAGAAGTGCAGGTTTGAGTAATTTTTATAAAGAACGAGTCATTTATTATGAAATAAGACTTTGTTATTTGAAGATTCTTGGTTGGTGAAATTCCAAACTTGTCGTCAAAACGTCGAAATATTACGATATATTAATTAATATTAATGGATTAAGATTTTAGAAGTGCAGGTTTGAGTAAATTTTATAAAGAACGAGTCATTTATTATGAAATAAGACTTTGTTATTTGAAGATTCTTGGTTGGTGAAATTCCAAACTTGTCGTCGAAACGTCGAAATATTACGATATATTAATTAATATTAATGGATTAAGATTTTAGAAGTGCAGGTTTGAGTAATTTTTATAAAGAAAGAGTCATTTATTATGAAATAAGACTTTGTTATTTGAAGATTCTTGGTTGGTGAAATTCCAAACTTGTCGTCGAAACGTCGAAATATTACGATATATTAATTAATATTAATGGATTAAGATTTTAGAAGTGCAGGTTTGAGTAATTTTTATAAAGAACGAGTCATTTATTATGAAATAAGACTTTGTTATTTGAAGATTCTTGGTTGGTGAAATTCCAAACTTGTCGTCGAAACGTCGAAATATTACGATATATTAATTAATATTAATGGATTAAGATTTTAGAAGTGCAGGTTTGGGTAATTTTTATAAAGAACGAGTCATTTATTATGAAATAATACTTTGTTATTTGAAGATTCTTGGTTGGTGAAATTCCAAACTTGTCGTCGAAACGTCGAAATATTACGATATATTAATTAATATTAATGGATTAAGATTTTAGAAGTGCTGGTTTGAGTAATTTTTATAAAGAACGAGTCATTTATTATGAAATAAGACTTTGTTATTTGAAGATTCTTGGTTGGTGAAATTCCAAACTTGTCGTCGAAACGTCGAAATATTACGATATATTAATAAATATTAATGGATTAAGATTTTAGAAGTGCAGGTTTGAGTAAATTTTATAAAGAACGAGTCATTTATTATGAAATAAGACTTTGTTATTTGAAGATTCTTGGTTGGTGAAATTCCAAACTTGTCGTCGAAACGTCGAAATATTACGATATATTAATTAATATTAATGGATTAAGATTTTAGAAGTGCAGGTTTGAGTAATTTTTATAAAGAACGAGTCATTTATTATGAAATAAGACTTTGTTATTTGAAGATTCTTGGTTGGTTAATTTCCAAACTTGTCGTCGAAACGTCGAAATATTACGATATATTAATTAATATTAATGGATGAAGATTTTAGAAGTGCAGGTTTGAGTAATTTTTATAAAGAACGAGTCATTTATTATGAAATAAGACTTTGTAATTTGAAGATTCTTGGTTGGTGAAATTCCAAACTTGTCGTCGAAACGTCGAAATATTACGATATATTAATTAATATTAATGGATGAAGATTTTAGAAGTGCTGGTTTGAGTAATTTTTATAAAGAACAAATCATTTATTATGAAATAAGACTTTGTTATTTGAAGATTCTTGGTTGGTGAAATTCCAAACTTGTCGTCGAAACGTCGAAATATTACGATATATTAATTAATATTAATGGATTAAGATTTTAGAAGTGCAGGTTTGAGTAATTTTTATAAAGAACGAGTCATTTATTATGAAATAAGACTTTGTTATTTGAAGATTCTTGGTTGGTGAAATTCCAAACTTGTCGTCGAAACGTCGAAATATTACGATATATTAATTAATATTAATGGATGAAGATTTTAGAAGTGCAGGTTTGAGTATTTTTTATAAAGAACGAGTCATTTATTATGAAATAAGACTTTGTAATTTGAAGATTCTTGGTTGGTGAAATTCCAAACTTGTCCTCGAAACGTCGAAATATTACGATATATTAATTAATATTAATGGATGAAGATTTTAGAAGTGCTGGTTTGAGTAATTTTTATAAAGAACAAATCATTTATTATGAAATAAGACTTTGTTATTTGAAGATTCTTGGTTGGTGAAATTCCAAACTTGTCGTCGAAACGTCGAAATATTACGATATATTAATTAATATTAATGGATAAAGATTTTAGAAGTGCAGGTTTGAGTAATTTTTATAAAGAACGAGTCATTTATTATGAAATAAGACTTTGTTATTTGAAGATTCTTGGTTGGTGAAATTCCAAACTTGTCGTCGAAACGTCGAAATATTACGATATATTAATTAATATTAATGGATTAAGATTTTAGAAGTGCTGGTTTGAGTAATTTTTATAAAGAACGAGTCATTTATTATGAAATAAGACTTTGTTATTTGAAGATTCTTGGTTGGTGAAATTCCAAACTTGTCGTCGAAACGTCGAAATATTGCGATATATTAATTAATATTAATAGATTAAGATTTTAGAAGTGCAGGTTTGAGTAATTTTTATAAAGAACGAGTCATTTATTATGAAATAAGACTTTGTTATTTGAAGATTCTTGGTTGGTGAAATTCCAAACTTGTCGTCGAAACGTCGAAATATTACGATATATTAATTAATATTAATGGATTAAGATTTTAGAAGTGCAGGTTTGAGTAATTTTTATAAAGAACGAGTCATTTATTATGAAATAAGACTTTGTTATTTGAAGATTCTTGGTTGGTGAAATTCCAAACTTGTTGTCGAAACGTCGAAATATTTTGATATATTAATTAATATTAATAGATTAAGATTTTAGAAGTGCTGGTTTGAGTAATTTTTATAAAGAACGAGTCATTTATTATGAAATAAGACTTTGTTATTTGAAGATTCTTGGTTGGTGAAATTCCAAACTTGTCGTCGAAACGTCGAAATATTACGATATATTAATTAATATTAATAGATTAAGATTTTAGAAGTGCAGGTTTGAGTAATTTTTATAAAGAACGAATCATTTATTATGATATAAGACTTTGTTATTTGAAGATTCTTGGTTGGTGAAATTCCAAACTTGTCGTCAAAACGTCCAAATATTACGATATATTAATTAATATTAATGGATTAAGATTTTAGAAGTGCAGGTTTGAGTAATTTTTATAAAGAACGAGTCATTTATTATGAAATAAGACTTTGTTATTTGAAGATTCTTGGTTGGTGAAATTCCAAACTTGTCGTTGAAACGTCGAAATATTTTGATATAATAATTAATATTAATAGATTAAGATTTTAGAAGTGCTGGTTTGAGTAATTTTTATAAAGAACGAGTCATTTATTATGAAATAAGACTTTGTTATTTGAAGATTCTTGGTTGGTGAAATTCCAAACTTGTCGTTGAAACGTCGAAATATTACGATATATTAATTAATATTAATGGATTAAGATTTTAGAAGTGCAGGTTTGAGTAATTTTTATAAAGAACGAATCATTTATTATGAAATAAGACTTTGTTATTTGAAGATTCTTGGTTGGTGAAATTCCAAACTTGTCGTCGAAACGTCGAAATATTACGATATATTAATTAATATTAATGGATTAAGATTTTAGAAGTGCAGGTTTGAGTAATTTTTATAAAGAACGAGTCATTTATTATGAAATAAGACTTTGTTATTTGAAGATTCTTGGTTGGTGAAATTCCAAACTTGTCGTCGAAACGTCGAAATATTAATATATATTAATTAATATTAATGGATTAAGATTTTAGAAGTGCAGGTTTGAGTAATTTTTATAAAGAACGAGTCATTTATTATGAAATAAGACTTTGTTATTTGAAGATTCTTGGTTGGTGAAATTCCAAACTTGTCGTCGAAACGTCGAAATATTACGATATATTAATAAATATTAATGGATTAAGATTTTAGAAGTGCAGGTTTGAGTAATTTTTATAAAGAACGAGTCATTTATTATGAAATAAGACTTTGTTATTTGAAGATTCTTGGTTGGTGAAATTCCAAACTTGTCGTCGAAACGTCGAAATATTACGATATATTAATTAATATTAATGGAATAAGATTTTAGAAGTGCAGGTTTGAGTAATTTTTATAAAGAACGAGTCATTTATTATGAAATAAGACTTTGTTATTTGAAGATTCTTGGTTGGTGAAATTCCAAACTTGTCGTCGAAACGTCGAAATATTACGATATATTAATTAATATTAATAGATTAAGATTTTAGAAGTGCTGGTTTGAGTAATTTTTATAAAGAACGAGTCATTTATTATGAAATAAGACTTTGTTATTTGAAGATTCTTGGTTGGTGAAATTCCAAACTTGTCGTCGAAACGTCGAAATATTACGATATATTAATTAATATTAATGGATTAAGATTTTAGAAGTGCAGGTTTGAGTAATTTTTATAAAGAACGAGTCATTTATTATGAAATAAGACTTTGTTATTTGAAGATTCTTGGTTGGTGAAATTCCAAACTTGTCGTCGAAACGTCGAAATATTACGATATATTAATTAATATTAATGGATTAAGATTTTAGAAGTGCTGGTTTGAGTAATTTTTATAAAGAACGAATCATTTATTATGAAATAAGACTTTGTTATTTGAAGATTCTTGGATGGTGAAATTCCAAACTTGTCGTCGAAACGTCGAAATATTACGATATATTAAATAATATTAATGGATTAAGATTTTAGAAGTGCAGGTTTGAGTAATTTTTATAAAGAACGAGTCATTTATTATGAAATAAGACTTTGTTATTTGAAGATTCTTGGTTGGTGAAATTCCAAACTTGTCGTCGAAACGTCGAAATATTATGATATATTAATTAGTATTAATAGATTAAGATTTTAGAAGTGCTGGTTTGAGTAATTTTTATAAAGAACGAGTCATTTATTATGAAATAAGACTTTGTTATTTGAAGATTCTTGGTTGGTGAAATTCCAGACTTGTCGTCGAAACGTCGAAATATTGGGATATATTAATTAATATTAATAGATTAAGATTTTAAAAGTGCAGGTTTGACTAATTTTTATAAAGAACGAGTCATTTATTATGAAATAAGACTTTGTTATTTGATGATTCTTGGTTGGTGAAATTCCAAACTTGTCGTCGAAACGTCGAAATATTACGATATATTAATTAATATTAATGGATTAAGATTTTAGAAGTGCAGGTTTGAGTAATTTTTATAAAGAACGAGTCATTTATTATGAAATAAGACTTTGTTATTTGAAGATTCTTGGTTGGTGAAATTCCAAACTTGTCGTCGAAACGTCGAAATATTACGATATATTAATTAATATTAATGGATTAGGATTTTAGAAGTGCAGGTTTGAGTAATTTTTATAAAGAACGAGTCATTTATTATGAAATAAGACTTTGTTATTTGAAGATTCTTGGTTGGTGAAATTCCAAACTTGTCGTCGAAACGTCGAAATATTACGATATATTAATTAATATTAATGGATTAAGATTTTAGAAGTGCAGGTTTGAGTAATTTTTATAAAGAACGAGTCATTTATTATGAAATAAGACTTTGTTATTTGAAGATTCTTGGTTGGTGAAATTCCAAACTTGTCGTCGAAACGTCGAAATATTACGATATATTAATTAATATTAATGGAATAAGATTTTAGAAGTGCAGGTTTGAGTAATTTTTATAAAGAACGAGTCATTTATTATGAAATAAGACTTTGTTATTTGAAGATTCTTGGTTGGTGAAATTCCAAACTTGTCGTCGAAACGTCGAAATATTATGATATATTAATTAGTATTAAAAGATTAAGATTTTAGAAGTGCTGGTTTGAGTAATTTTTATAAAGAACGAGTCATTTATTATGAAATAAGACTTTGTTATTTGAAGATTCTTGGTTGGTGAAATTCCAAACTTGTCGTCGAAACGTCGAAATATTACGATATATTAATTAATATTAATGGATTAAGATTTTAGAAGTGCAGGTTTGAGTAATTTTTATAAAGAACGAGTCATTTATTATGAAATAAGACTTTGTTATTTGAAGATTCTTGGTTGGTGAAATTCCAAACTTGTCGTCGAAACGTCGAAATATTGGGATATATTAATTAATATTAATAGATTAAGATTTTAAAAGTGCAGGTTTGACTAATTTTTATAAAGAACGAGTCATTTATTATGAAATAAGACTTTGTTATTTGAAGATTCTTGGTTGGTGAAATTCCAAACTTGTCGTCGAAACGTCGAAATATTACGATATATTAATTAATATTAATAGATTAAGATTTTAGAAGTGCAGGTTTGAGTAATTTTTATAAAGAAAGAGTCATTTATTATGAAATAAGACTTTGTTATTTGAAGATTCTTGGTTGGTGAAATTCCAAACTTGTCGTCGAAACGTCGAAATATTACGATATATTAATTAATATTAATGGATTAAGATTTTAGAAGTGCAGGTTTGAGTAATTTTTATATAGAACGAGTCATTTATTATGAAATAAGACTTTGTTATTTGAAGATTCTTGGTTGGTGAAATTCCAAACTTGTTGTCGAAACGTCGAAATATTACGATATATTAATTAATATTAATGGAATAAGATTTTAGAAGTGCAGGTTTGAGTAATTTTTATAAAGAACGAGTCATTTATTATGAAATAAGACTTTGTTATTTGAAGATTCTTGGTTGGTGAAATTCCAAACTTGTCGTCGAAACGTCGAAATATTATGATATATTAATTAGTATTAATAGATTAAGATTTTAGAAGTGCTGGTTTGAGTAATTTTTATAAAGAACGAGTCATTTATTATGAAATAAGACTTTGTTATTTGAAGATTCTTGGTTGGTGAAATTCCAAACTTGTCGTCGAAACGTCGAAATATTACGATATATTAAATAATATTAATGGATTAAGATTTTAGAAGTGCAGGTTTGAGTAATTTTTATAAAGAACGAGTCATTTATTATGAAATAAGACTTTGTTATTTGAAGATTCTTGGTTGGTGAAATTCCAAACTTGTCGTCGAAACGTCGAAATATTATGATATATTAATTAGTATTAATAGATTAAGATTTTAGAAGTGCTGGTTTGAGTAATTTTTATAAAGAACGAGTCATTTATTATGAAATAAGACTTTGTTATTTGAAGATTCTTGGTTGGTGAAATTCCAAACTTGTCGTCGAAACGTCGAAATATTGGGATATATTAATTAATATTAATAGATTAAGATTTTAAAAGTGCAGGTTTGACTAATTTTTATAAAGAACGAGTCATTTATTATGAAATAAGACTTTGTTATTTAAAGATTCTTGGTTGGTGAAATTCCAAACTTGTCGTCGAAACGTCGAAATATTACGATATAATTATTAATATTAATGGATTAAGATTTTAGAAGTGCAGGTTTGAGTAATTTTTATAAAGAACGAGTCATTCATTTATTATGAAATAAGACTTTGATATTTGAAGATTCTTGGTTGGTGAAAT
Organism: Zhengitettix transpicula; assembly: GCA_037074705.1. Taxonomy (NCBI): domain Eukaryota; kingdom Metazoa; phylum Arthropoda; class Insecta; order Orthoptera; family Tetrigidae; genus Zhengitettix; species Zhengitettix transpicula. The sequence goes on from JAYJMR010000118.1 coordinate 38,108, forward strand.
TCCAAACTTGTCGTCGAAACGTCGAAATATTACGATATATTAATTAATATTAATAGATTAAGATTTTAGAAGTGCTGGTTTGAGTAATTTTTATAAAGAACGAGTCATTTATTATGAAATAAGACTATGTTATTTGAAGATTCTTGGTTGGTTATATTCCAAACTTGTCGTCGAAACGTCGAAATATTACGATATATTAATTAATATTAATGGGTTAAGATTTTAGAAGTGCAGGTTTGAGTAATTTTTATAAAGAACGAGTCATTTATTATGAAATAAGACTTTGTTATTTGAAGATTCTTGGTTGGTGAAATTCCAAACTTGTCGTTGAAACTTCGAAATATTACGATATATTAATTAATATTAATGAATTAAGATTTTAGAAGTGCAGGTTTGAGTAATTTTTATAAAGAACGAGTCATTTATTATGAAATAAGACTTTGTTATTTGAAGATTCTTGGTTGGTGAAATTCCAAACTTGTCGTCGAAACGTCGAAATATTACGATATATTAATTAATATTAATGGATTAAGATTTTAGAAGTGCAGGTTTGTGTAATTTTTATAAAGAACGAGTCATTTATTATGAAATAAGACTTTGTTATTTGAAGATTCTTGGTTGGTGAAATTCCAAACTTGTCGTCGAAACGTCGAAATATTACGATATATTAATTAATATTAATGGATTAAGATTTCAGAAGTGCAGGTTTGAGTAATTTTTATAAAGAACGAGTCATTTATTATGAAATAAGACTATGTTATTTGAAGATTCTTGGTTGGTGAAATTCCAAACTTGTCGTCGAAACGTCGAAATATTACGATATATTAATTAATATTAATGGATTAAGATTTTAGAAGTGCAGGTTTGAGTAATTTTTATAAAGAACGAGTCATTTATTATGAAATAAGACTTTGTTATTTGAAGATTCTTGGTTGGTGAAATTCCAAACTTGTCGTCGAAACGTCGAAATATTACGATATATTAATTAATATTAATGGATTAAGATTTTAGAAGTGCAGGTTTGAGTAATTTTTATAAAGAACGAGTCATTTATTATGAAATAAGACTTTGTTATTTGAAGATTCTTGGTTGGTGAAATTCCAAACTTGTCGTCGAAACGTCGAAATATTACGATATATTAATTAATATTAATGGATAAGAATTTTAGAAGTGCTGGTTTGAGTAATTTTTATAAAGAACGAGTCATTTATTATGAAATATGACTTTGTTATTTGAAGATTCTTGGTTGGTGAAATTCCAAACTTGTCGTCGAAACGTCGAAATATTACGATATATTAATTAATATTAATGGATTAAGATTTGAAAAGTGCAGGTTTGAGTAATTTTTATAAAGAACGAGTCATTTATTATGAAATAAGACTTTGTTATTTGAAGATTCTTGGTTGGTGAAATTCCAAACTTGTCGTCGAAACGTCAAAATATTACGATATATTAATTAATATTAATGGATTAAGATTTTAGAAGTGCAGGTTTGAATAATTTTTATAAAGAACGAGTCATTTATTATGAAATAAAACTTTGTTATTTGAAGATTCTTGGTTGGTGAAATTCCAAACTTGTCGTCGAAACGTCGAAATATTACGATATATTAATTAATATTAATGGATTAAGATTTTAGAAGTGCAGGTTTGAGTAATTTTTATAAAGAACGAGTCATTTATTATGAAATAAGACTTTGTTATTTGAAGATTCTTGGTTGGTGAAATTCCAAACTTGTCGTCGAAACGTCGAAATATTACGATATATTAATTAATATTAATAGATTAAGATTTTAGAAGTGCAGGTTTGAGTAATTTTTATAAAGAACGAGTCATTTATTATGAAATAAGACTTTGTTATTTGAAGATTCTTGGTTGGTGAAATTCCAAACTTGTCGTCGAAACGTCGAAATATTACGATATATTAATTAATATTAATAGATTAAGATTTTAGAAGTGCAGGTTTGAGTAATTTTTATAAAGAACGAGTCATTTGTTATGAAATAAGACTTTGTTATTTGAAGATTCTTGGTTGGTGAAATTCCAAACTTGTCGTCGAAACGTCGAAATATTACGATATATTAATTAATATTAATAGATTAAGATTTTAGAAGTGCAGGTTTGACTAATTTTTAAAAAGAACGAGTCATTTATTATGAAATAAGACTTTGTTATTTGAAGATTCTTGGTTGGTGAAATTCCAAACTTGTCGTCGAAACGTCGAAATATTTTGATATATTAATTAATATTAATAGATTAAGATTTTAGAAGTGCTGGTTTGAGTAATTTTTATAAAGAACGAGTCATTTATTATGAAATAAGACTTTGTTATTTGAAGATTCTTGGTTGGTGAAATTCCAAACTTGTCGTCGAAACGTCGAAATATTGGGATATATTAATTAATATTAATAGATTAAGATTTTAAAAGTGCAGGTTTGACTAATTTTTATAAAGAACGAGTCATTTATTATGAAATAAGACTTTGTTATTTGAAGATTCTTGGTTGGTGAAATTCCAAACTTGTCGTCGAAACGTCGAAATATTATGATATATTAATTAGTATAAACAGATTAAGATTTAGAAGTGCTGGTTTGAGTAATTTTTATAAAGAACGAGTCATTTATTATGAAATAAGACTTTGTTATTTGAAGATTCTTGGTTGGTGAAATTCCAAACTTGTCGTCGAAACGTCGAAATATTGGGATATATTAATTAATATTAATAGATTAAGATTTTAGAAGTGCTGGTTTGAGTAATTTTTATAAAGAACGAGTCATTTATTATGAAATAAGACTTTGTTATTTGAAGTTTCTTGGTTGGTGAAATTCCAAACTTGTCGTCGAAACGTCAAAAAATTACGATATATTAATTAATATTAATAGATTAAGATTTTAGAAGTGCTGGTTTGAGTAATTTTTATAAAGAACGAGTCATTTATTATGAAATAAGACTTTGTTATTTGAAGATTCTTGGTTGGTGAAATTCCAAACTTGTCGTCGAAACGTCGAAATATTACGATATATTAATTAATATTAATGGATTAAGATTTTAGAAGTGCAGGTTTGAGTAATTTTTATAAAGAACGAGTCATTTATTATGAAATAAGACTTTGTTATTTGAAGATCCTTGGTTGGTGAAATTCCAAACTTGTCGTCGAAACGTCGAAATATTACGATATATTAATTAATATTAATGGATTAAGATTTTAGATGTGCTGGTTTGACTAATTTTTATAAAGAACGAGTCATTTATTATGAAATAAGACTTTGTTATTTGAAGATTCTTGGTTGGTGAAATTCCAAACTTGTCGTCGAAACGTCGAAATATTACGATATATTAATTAATATTAATGGATTAAGATTTTAGAAGTGCTGGTTTGAGTAATTTTTATAAAGAACTAGTCATTTATTATGAAATAAGACTTTGTTATTTGAAGATTCTTGGTTGGTGAAATTCCAAACTTGTCGTCGAAACGTCGAAATATTACGATATATTAATTAATATTAATGGATTAAGATTTTAGAAGTGCAGGTTTGAGTAATTTTTATAAAGAACGAGTCATTTATTATGAAATAAGACTTTGTTATTTGAAGATTCTTGGTTGGTGAAATTCCAAACTTGTCGTCGAAACGTCGAAATATTACGATATATTAATTAATATTAATTGATTAAGATTTTAGAAGTGCAGGTTTGAGTAATTTTTATAAAGAACGAGTCATTTATTATGAAATAAGACTTTGTTATTTGAAGATTCTTGGTTGGTGAAATTCCAAACTTGTCGTCGAAACGTCGAAATATTACGATATATTAATTAATATTAATGGATTAAGATTTTAGAAGTGCAGGTTTGAGTAGTTTTTATAAAGAACGAGTCATTTATTATGAAATAAGACTTTGTTATTTGAAGATTCTTGGTTGGTGAAATTCCAAACTTGTCGTCGAAACGTCGAAATATTACGATATATTAATTAATATTAATGGATTAAGATTTTAGAAGTGCAGGTTTGAGTAATTTTTATAAAGAACGAGTCATTTATTATGAAATAAGACTTTGTTATTTGAAGATTCTTGGTTGGTGAAATTCCAAACTTGTCGTCGAAACGTAGAAATATTACGATATATTAATTAATATTAATGGATTAAGATTTTAGAAGTGCAGGTTTGAGTAATTTTTATAAAGAACGAGTCATTTATTATGAAATAAGACTTTGTTATTTGAAGATTCTTGGTTGGTGAAATTCCAAACTTGTCGTCGAAACGTCGAAATATTACGATATATTAATTAATATTAATGGATTAAGATTTTAGAAGTGCTGGTTTGAGTAATTTTTATAAAGAACGAGTCATTTATTATGAAATAAGACTTTGTTATTTGAAGATTCTTGGTTGGTGAAATTCCAAACTTGTCGTCGAAACGTCGAAATATTACGATATATTAATTAATATTAATGGATTAAGATTTTAGAAGTGCAGGTTTGAGTAATTTTTATAAAGAACGAGTCATTTATTATGAAATAAGACTTTGTTATTTGAAGATTCTTGGTTGGTGAAATTCCAAACTTGTCGTCGAAACGTCGAAATATTACGATATATTAATTAATATTAATAGATTAAGATTTTAGAAGTGCAGGTTTGACTAATTTTTAAAAAGAAGGAGTCATTTATTATGAAATAAGACTTTGTTATTTGAAGATTCTTGGTTGGTGAAATTCCAAACTTGTCGTCGAAACGTCGAAATATTTTGATATATTAATTAATATTAGTAGATTAAGATTTTAGAAGTGCTGGTTTGAGTAATTTTTATAAAGAACGAGTCATTTATTATGAAATAAGACTTTGTTATTTGAAGATTCTTGGTTGGTGAAATTCCAAACTTGTCGTCGAAACGTCGAAATATTATGATATATTAATTAATATTATTAGATTAAGATTTTAGAAGTGCAGGTTTGAGTAATTTTTATAAAGAACGAATCATTTATTATGAAATAAGACTTTGTTATTTGAAGATTCTTGGTTGGTGAAATTCCAAACTTGTCGTCGAAACGTCGAAATATTACGATATATTAATAAATATTAATAGATTAAGATTTTAGAACTGCAGGTTTGACTAATTTTTAAAAAGAACGAGTCATTTATAATGAAATAAGACTTTGTTATTTGAAGATTCTTGGTTGGTGAAATTCCAAACTTGTCGTCGAAACGTCGAAATATTACGATATATTAATTAATATTAATGGATTAAGATTTTAGAAGTGCAGGTTTGAGTAATTTTTATAAAAAACGAGTCATTTATTATGAAATAAGACTTTGTTATTTGAAGATTCTTGGTTGGTGAAATTCCAAACTTGTCGTCGAAACGTCGAAATATTACGATATATTAATTAATATTAATGGATTAAGATTTTAGAAGTGCTGGTTTGAGTAATTTTTATAAAGAACGAGTCATTTATTATGAAATAAGACTTTGTTATTTGAAGATTCTTGGTTGGTGAAATTCCAAACTTGTCGTCGAAACGTCGAAATATTACGATATATTAATTAATATTAATGGATTAAGATTTTAGAAGTGTAGGTTTGAGTAATTTTTATAAAGAACGAGTCATTTATTATGAAATAAGACTATGTTATTTGAAGATTCTTGGTTGGTGAAATTCCAAACTTGTCGTCGAAACGTCGAAATATTACGATATATTAATTAATATTAATGGATTAAGATTTTAGAAGTGCAGGTTTGAGTAATTTTTATAAAGAACGAGTCATTTATTATGAAATAAGACTTTGTTATTTGAAGATTCTTGGTTGGTAAAATTCCAAACTTTTTGTCGAAACGTCGAAATATTACGATATATTAATTAATATTAATGGATTAAGATTTTAGAAGTGCAGGTTTGAGTAACTTTATAAAGAACGAGTCATTTATTATGAAATAAGACTTTGTTATTTGAAGATTCTTGGTTGGTGAAATTCCAAACTTGTCGTCGAAACGTCGAAATATTACGATATATGAATTAATATTAATGGATTAAGATTTTAGAAGTGCAGGTTTGAGTAATTTTTATAGAGAACGAGTCATTTATTATGAAATAAGACTTTGTTATTTGAAGATTCTTGGTTGGTGAAATTCCAAACTTGTCGTCGAAACGTCGAAATATTGGGATATATTAATTAATATTAATAGATTAAGATTTTAGAAGTGCTGGTTTGAGTAATTTTTATAAAGAACGAGTCATTTATTATGAAATAAGACTTTGTTATTTAAAGATTCTTGGTTGGTGAAATTCCAAACTTGTCGTCGAAACGTCGAAATATTGGGATATATTAATTAATATTAATAGATTAAGATTTTAGAAGTGCAGGTTAGAGTAATTTTTATAAAGAACGAGTCATTTATTATGAAATAAGACTTTGTTATTTGAAGATTCTTGGTTGGTGAAATTCCAAACTTGTCGTCGAAACGTCGAAATATTGGGATATATTAATTAATATTAATGGATTAAGATTTTAGAAGTGCAGGTTAGAGTAATTTTTATAAAGAACGAGTCATTTATTATGAAATAAGACTTTGTTATTTGAAGATTCTTGGTTGGTGAAATTCCAAACTTGTCGTCGAAACGTCGAAATATTACGATATATTAATTAATAATAATGGATTAAGATTTTAGAAGTGCAGGTTTGAGTAATTTTTATAAAGAACGAGTCATTTATTATGAAATAAGACTTTGTTATTTGAAGATTCTTGGTTGGTGAAATTCCAAACTTGTCGTCGAAACGTCGAAATATTGGGATATATTAATTAATATTAATAGATTAAGATTTTAGAAGTGCTGGTTTGAGTAATTTTTATAAAGAACGAGTCATTTATTATGAAATAAGACTTTGTTATTTGAAGATTCTTGGTTGGTGAAATTCCAAACTTGTCGTCGAAACGTCGAAATATTACGATATATTAATTAATATTAATGGATTAAGATTTTAGAAGTGCTGGTTTGAGTAATTTTTATAAAGAACGAGTCATTTATTATGAAATAAGACTTTGTTATTTGAAGATTCTTGGTTGGTGAAATTCCAAACTTGTCGTCGAAACGTCGAAATATTACGATATATTAATTAATATTAATGGATTAAGATTTTAGAAGTGCTGGTTTGAGTAATTTTTATAAAGAACGAGTCATTTATTATGAAATAAGACTTTGTTATTTGAAGATTCTAGGTTGGTGAAATTCCAAACTTGTCGTCGAAACGTCGAAATATTACGATATATTAATTAATATTAATGGATTAAGATTTTAGAAGTGCTGGTTTGAGTAATTTTTATAAAGAACGAGTCATTTATTATGAAATAAGACTTTGTTATTTGAAGATTCTTGGTTGGTGAAATTCCAAACTTGTCGTCGAAACGTCGAAATATTACGATATATTAATTAATATTAATGGATTAAGATTTTAGAAGTGCTGGTTTGAGTAATTTTTATAAAGAACGAGTCATTTATTATGAAATAAGACTTTGTTATTTGAAGATTCTTGGTTGCTGAAATTCCAAACTTGTCGTCGAAACGTCGAAATATTACGATATATTAATTAATATTAATGGATTAAGATTTTAGAAGTGCAGGTTTGAGTAATTTTTATAAAGAACGAGTCATTTATTATGAAATAAGACTTTGTTATTTGAAGATTCTTGGTTGGTGAAATTCCAAACTTGTCGTCGAAACGTCGAAATATTGGGATATATTAATTAATATTAATAGATTAAGATTTTAAAAGTGCAGGTTTGACTAATTTTTATAAAGAACGAGTCATTTATTATGAAATAAGACTTTGTTATTTGAAGATTCTTGGTTGGTGAAATTCCAAACTTGTCGTCGAAACGTCGAAATATTACGATATATTAATTAATATTAATGGATTAAGATTTTAGAAGTGCAGGTTTGAGTAATTTTTATAAAGAACGAGTCATTTATTATGAAATAAGACTTTGTTATTTGAAGATTCTTGGTTGGTGAAATTCCAAACTTGTCGTCGAAACGTCGAAATATTACGATATATTAATTAATATTAATGGAATAAGATTTTAGAAGTGCAGGTTTGAGTAATTTTTATAAAGAACGAGTCATTTATTATGAAATAAGACTTTGTTATTTGAAGATTCTTGGTTGGTGAAATTCCAAACTTGTCGTCGAAACGTCGAAATATTACGATATATAAATAATATTAATGGATTAAGATTTTAGAAGTGCTGGTTTGAGTAATTTTTATAAAGAACGAGTCATTTATTATGAAATAAGACTTTGTTATTTGAAGATTCTTGGTTGCTGAAATTCCAAACTTGTCGTCGAAACGTCGAAATATTACGATATATTAATTAATATTAATGGATTAAGATTTTAGAAGTGCAGGTTTGAGTAATTTTTATAAAGAACGAGTCATTTATTATGAAATAAGACTTTGTTATTTGAAGATTCTTGGTTGGTGAAATTCCAAACTTGTCGTCGAAACGTCGAAATATTGGGATATATTAATTAATATTAATAGATTAAGATTTTAAAAGTGCAGGTTTGACTAATTTTTATAAAGAACGAGTCATTTATTATAAAATAAGACTTTGTTATTTGAAGATTCTTGGTTGGTGAAATTCCAAACTTGTCGTCGAAACGTCGAAATATTACGATATATTAATTAATATTAATGGATTAAGATTTTAGAAGTGCAGGTTTGAGTAATTTTTATAAAGAACGAGTCATTTATTATGAAATAAGACTTTGTTATTTGAAGATTTTTGGTTGGTGAAATTCCAAACTTGTCGTCGAAACGTCGAAATATTACGATATATTAATTAATATTAATGGAATAAGATTTTAGAAGTGCAGGTTTGAGTAATTTTTATAAAGAACGAGTCATTTATTATGAAATAAGACTTTGTTATTTGAAGATTCTTGGTTGGTGAAATTCCAAACTTGTCGTCGAAACGTCGAAATATTGGGATACATTAATTAATATTAATAGATTAAGGTTTTAGAAGTGCTGTTTTGAGTAATTTTTATAAAGAACGAGTCATTTATTATGAAATAAGACTTTGTTATTTGAAGATTCTTGGTTGGTGAAATTCCAAACTTGTCGTCGAAACGTCGAAATATTACGATATATTAATTAATATTAATGGATTAAGATTTTAGAAGTGCTGGTTTGAGTAATTTTTATAAAGAACGAGTCATTTATTATGAAATAAGACTTTGTTATTTGAAGATTCTAGGTTGGTGAAATTCCAAACTTGTCGTCGAAACGTCGAAATATTACGATATATTAATTAATATTAATGGATTAAGATTTTAGAAGTGCTGGTTTGAGTAATTTTTATAAAGAACGAGTCATTTATTATGAAATAAGACTTTGTTATTTGAAGATTCTTGGTTGGTGAAATTCCAAACTTGTCGTCGAAACGTCGAAATATTACGATATATTAATTAATATTAATGGATTAAGATTTTAGAAGTGCTGGTTTGAGTAATTTTTATAAAGAACGAGTCATTTATTATGAAATAAGACTTTGTTATTTGAAGATTCTTGGTTGCTGAAATTCCAAACTTGTCGTCGAAACGTCGAAATATTACGATATATTAATTAATATTAATGGATTAAGATTTTAGAAGTGCAGGTTTGAGTAATTTTTATAAAGAACGAGTCATTTATTATGAAATAAGACTTTGTTATTTGAAGATTCTTGGTTGGTGAAATTCCAAACTTGTCGTCGAAACGTCGAAATATTGGGATATATTAATTAATATTAATAGATTAAGATTTTAAAAGTGCAGGTTTGACTAATTTTTATAAAGAACGAGTCATTTATTATGAAATAAGACTTTGTTATTTGAAGATTCTTGGTTGGTGAAATTCCAAACTTGTCGTCGAAACGTCGAAATATTACGATATATTAATTAATATTAATGGATTAAGATTTTAGAAGTGCAGGTTTGAGTAATTTTTATAAAGAACGAGTCATTTATTATGAAATAAGACTTTGTTATTTGAAGATTCTTGGTTGGTGAAATTCCAAACTTGTCGTCGAAACGTCGAAATATTACGATATATTAATTAATATTAATGGAATAAGATTTTAGAAGTGCAGGTTTGAGTAATTTTTATAAAGAACGAGTCATTTATTATGAAATAAGACTTTGTTATTTGAAGATTCTTGGTTGGTGAAATTCCAAACTTGTCGTCGAAACGTCGAAATATTACGATATATAAATAATATTAATGGATTAAGATTTTAGAAGTGCTGGTTTGAGTAATTTTTATAAAGAACGAGTCATTTATTATGAAATAAGACTTTGTTATTTGAAGATTCTTGGTTGCTGAAATTCCAAACTTGTCGTCGAAACGTCGAAATATTACGATATATTAATTAATATTAATGGATTAAGATTTTAGAAGTGCAGGTTTGAGTAATTTTTATAAAGAACGAGTCATTTATTATGAAATAAGACTTTGTTATTTGAAGATTCTTGGTTGGTGAAATTCCAAACTTGTCGTCGAAACGTCGAAATATTGGGATATATTAATTAATATTAATAGATTAAGATTTTAAAAGTGCAGGTTTGACTAATTTTTATAAAGAACGAGTCATTTATTATAAAATAAGACTTTGTTATTTGAAGATTCTTGGTTGGTGAAATTCCAAACTTGTCGTCGAAACGTCGAAATATTACGATATATTAATTAATATTAATGGATTAAGATTTTAGAAGTGCAGGTTTGAGTAATTTTTATAAAGAACGAGTCATTTATTATGAAATAAGACTTTGTTATTTGAAGATTTTTGGTTGGTGAAATTCCAAACTTGTCGTCGAAACGTCGAAATATTACGATATATTAATTAATATTAATGGAATAAGATTTTAGAAGTGCAGGTTTGAGTAATTTTTATAAAGAACGAGTCATTTATTATGAAATAAGACTTTGTTATTTGAAGATTCTTGGTTGGTGAAATTCCAAACTTGTCGTCGAAACGTCGAAATATTGGGATACATTAATTAATATTAATAGATTAAGGTTTTAGAAGTGCTGTTTTGAGTAATTTTTATAAAGAACGAGTCATTTATTATGAAATAAGACTTTGTTATTTGAAGATTCTTGGTTGGTGAAATTCCAAACTTGTCGTCGAAACGTCGAAATATTACGATATATTAAATTATATTAATGGATTAAGATATTAGAAGTGCAGGTTTGAGTAATTTTTATAAAGAACGAGTCATTTATTATGAAATAAGACTTTGTTATTTGAAGATTCTTGGTTGGTGAAATTCCAAACTTGTCGTCGAAACGTCGAAATATTACGATATATTAATTAATATTAATGGATTAAGATTTTAGAAGTGCTGGTTTGAGTAATTTTTATAAAGAACGAGTCATTTATTATGAAATAAGACTTTGTTATTTGAAGATTCTTGGTTGGTGAAATTCCAAACTTGTCGTCGAAACGTAGAAATATTACGATATATTAATTAATATTAATGGATTAAGATTTTAGAAGTGCAGGTTTGAGTAATTTTTATAAAGAACGAGTCATTTATTATGAAATAAGACTTTGTTATTTGAAGATTCTTGGTTGGTGAAATTCCAAACTTGTCGTCGAAACGTCGAAATATTACGATATATTAATTAATGTTAATGGATTAAGATTTTAGAAGTGCTGGTTTGAGTAATTTTTATAAAGAACGAGTCATTTATTATGAAATAAGACTTTGTTATTTGAAGATTCTTGGTTGGTGAAATTCCAAACTTGTCGTCGAAACGTCGAAATATTACGATATATTAATTAATATTAATGGATTAAGATTTTAGTAGTGCTGGTTTGAGTAATTTTTATAAAGAACGAGCATTTATTATGAAATAAGACTTTGTTATTTGAAGATTCTTGGTTGGTGAAATTCCAAAAATGTCGTCGAAACGTCGAAATATTACGATATATTAATTAATATTAATGGATTAAGATTTTTGAAGTGCAGGTTTGAGTAATTTTTATAAAAAACGAGTCATTTATTATGAAATAAGACTTTGTTATTTGAAGATTCTTGGTTGGTGAAATTCCTAACTTGTCGTCGAAACGTCGAAATATTACGATATATTAATTAATATTAATGGATTAAGATTTTAGAACTGCTGGTTTGAGTAATTTTTATAAAGAACGAGTCATTTATTATGAAATAAGACTTTGTTATTTGAAGATTCTTGGTTGGTGAAATTCCAAACTTGTCGTCGAAACGTCGAAATATTACGATATATTAATTAATATTAATGGATGAAGATTTTAGAAGTGCTGGTTTGAGTAATTTTTATAAAGAACGAATCATTTATTATGAAATAAGACTTTGTTATTTGAAGATTCTTGGTTGGTGAAATTCCGAACTTGTCGTCGAAACGTCGAAATATTACGATATATTAATTAATATTAATGGATTAAGATTTTAGAAGTGCAAGTTTGAGTAATTTTTATAAAGAACGAGTCATTTATTATGAAATAAGACTTTGTTATTTGAAGATTCTTGGTTGGTGATATTCCAAACTTGTCGTCGAAACGTCGAAATATTACGATATATTAATTAATATTAATGGATTAAGATATTAGAAGTGCAGGTTTGAGTAATTTTTATAAAGAACGAGTCATTTATTATGAAATAAGACTTTGTTATTTGAAGATTCTTGGTTGGTGAAATTCCAAACTTGTCGTCGAAACGTCGAAATATTACGATATATTAATTAATATTAATGGATTAAGATTTTAGAAGTGCAGGTTTGAGTAATTTTTATAAAGAACGAGTCATTTATTATGATATAAGACTTTGTTATTTGAAGATTCTTGGTTAGGAAATTCTAAACTTGTCGTCGAAACGTCGAAATATTACGATATATTAATTAATTATAATAGATTAAGATTTTAGAAGTGCAGGTTTGAGTAATTTTTATAAAGAACAAGTCATTTATTATGAAATAAGACTTTGTTATTTGAAGATTCTTGGTTGGTGAAATTACAAACTTGTCGTCGAAACGTCGAAATATTTTGATATATTAATTAATATTAATAGATTAAGATTTTAGAAGTGCTGGTTTGAGTAATTTTTATAAAGAACGAGTCATTTATTATGAAATAAGACTTTGTTATTTGAAGATTCTTGGTTGGTGAAATTCCAAACTTGTCGTCGAAACGTCGAAATATTATGATATATTAATTAATATTAATAGATTAAGATTTTAGAAGTGCAGGTTTGAGTAATTTTTATAAAGAACGAGTCATTTATTATGAAATAAGACTTTGTTATTTGAAGATTCTTGGTTGGTGAAATTCCAAACTTGTCGTCGAAACGTCGAAATATTACGATATATTAATAAATATTAATGGATTAAGATTTTAGAAGTGCAGGTTTGAGTAATTTTTATAAAGAACGAGTCATTTATTATGAAATAAGACTTTGTTATTTGAAGATTCTTGGTTGGTGAAATTCCAAACTTGTCGTCGAAACGTCGAAATATTACGATATATTAATTAATATTAATGGATTAAGATTTTAGAAGTGCTGGTTTGAGTAATTTTTATAAAGAACGAGTCATTTATTATGAAATAAGACTTTGTTATTTGAAGATTCTTGGTTGGTGAAATTCCAAACTTGTCGTCGAAACGTCGAAATATTGGGATATATTAATTAATATTAATAGATTAAGATTTTAGAAGTGCAGGTTTGAGTAATTTTTATAAAGAACGAATCATTTATTATGAAATAAGACTTTGATATTTGAAGATTCTTGGTTGGTGAAATTCCAAACTTGTCGTCGAAACGTCGAAATATTACGATATATTAATTAATATTAATAGATTAAGATTTTAGAAGTGCTGGTTTGAGTAATTTTTATAAAGAACGAGTCATTTATTATGAAATAAGACTTTGTTATTTGAAGATTCTTGGTTGGTTATATTCCAAACTTGTCGTCGAAACGTCGAAATATTACGATATATTAATTAATATTAATGGGTTAAGATTTTAGAAGTGCAGGTTTGAGTAATTTTTATAAAGAACGAGTCATTTATTATGAAATAAGACTTTGTTATTTGAAGATTCTTGGTTGGTGAAATTCCAAACTTGTCGTTGAAACGTCGAAATATTACGATATATTAATTAATATTAATGAATTAAGATTTTAGAAGTGCAGGTTTGAGTAATTTTTATAAAGAACGAGTCATTTATTATGAAATAAGACTTTGTTATTTGAAGATTCTTGGTTGGTGAAATTCCAAACTTGTCGTCGAAACGTCGAAATATTACGATATATTAATTAATATTAATGGATTAAGATTTTAGAAGTGCAGGTTTGTGTAATTTTTATAAAGAACGAGTCATTTATTATGAAATAAGACTGTGTTATTTGAAGATTCTTGGTTGGTGAAATTCCAAACTTGTCGTCGAAACGTCGAAATATTGGGATATATTAATTAATATTAATAGATTAAGATTTTAGAAGTGCAGGTTTGAGTAATTTTTATAAAGAACGAATCATTTATTATGAAATAAGACTTTGTTATTTGAAGATTCTTGGTTGGTGAAATTCCAAACTTGTCGTCGAAACGTCGAAATATTATGATATATTAATTAGTATTAATAGATTAAGATTTTAGAAGTTCTGGTTTGAGTAATTTTTATAAAGAACGAGTCATTTATTATGAAATAAGACTTTGTTATTTGAAGATTCTTGGTTGGTGAAATTCCAAACTTGTCGTCGAAACGTCGAAATATTGGGATATATTAATAAATATTAATAGATTAAGATTTTAGAAGTGCTGGTTTGAGTAATTTTTATAAAGAACGAGTCATTTATTATGAAATAAGACTTTGTTATTTGAAGATTCTTGGTTGGTGAAATTCCAAACTTGTCGTCGAAACGTCAAAAAATTACGATATATTAATTAATATTAATAGATTAAGATTTTAGAAGTGCTGGTTTGAGTAATTTTTATAAAGAACGAGTCATTTATTATGAAATAAGACTTTGTTATTTGAAGATTCTTGGTTGGTGAAATTCCAAACTTGTCGTCGAAACGTCGAAATATTACGATATATTAATTAATATTAATGGATTAAGATTTTAGAAGTGCAGGTTTGAGTAATTTTTATAAAGAACGAGTCATTTATTATGAAATAAGACTTTGTTATTTGAAGATTCTTGGTTGGTGAAATTCCAAACTTGTCGTCGAAACGTCGAAATATTACGATATATTAATTAATATTAATAGATTAAGATTTTAGAAGTGCAGGTTTGAGTAATTTTTATAAAGAACGAGTCATTTATTATGAAATAAGACTTTGTTATTTGAAGATTCTTGGTTGGTGAAATTCCAAACTTGTCGTCGAAACGTCGAAATATTACGATATATTAATTAATATTAATGGATTAAGATTTTAGAAGTGCAGGTTTGAGTAATTTTTATAAAGAACGAGTCATTTATTATGAAATAAGACTTTGTTATTTGAAGATTCTTGGTTGGTGAAATTCCAAACTTGTCGTCGAAACGTCGAAATATTTTGATATATTAATTAATATTAATAGATTAAGATTTTAGAAGTGCTGGTTTGAGTAATTTTTATAAAGAACGAGTCATTTATTATGAAATAAGACTTTGTTATTTGAAGATTCTTGGTTGGTGAAATTCCAAACTTGTCGTCGAAACGTCGAAATATTATGATATATTAATTAGTATTAATAGATTAAGATTTTAGAAGTGCTGGTTTGAGTAATTTTTATAAAGAACGAGTCATTTATTATGAAATAAGACTTTGTTATTTGAAGATTCTTGGTTGGTGAAATTCCAAACTTGTCGTCGAAACGTCGAAATATTGGGATATATTAATTAATATTAATAGATTAAGATTTTAAAAGTTATGGTTTGAGTAATATTTATAAAGAACGAGTCATTTATTATGAAATAAGACTTTGTTATTTGAAGATTCTTGGTTGGTGAAATTCCAAACTTGTCGTCGAAACGTCGAAATATTATGATATATTAATTAATATTAATAGATTAAGATTTTAGAAGTGCAGGTTTGAGTAATTTTAATAAAGAACGAATCATTTATTATGAAATAAGACTTTGTTATTTGAAGATTCTTGGTTGGTGAAATTCCAAACTTGTCGTCGAAACGTCGAAATATTATGATATATTAATTAGTATTAATAGATTAAGATTTTAGAAGTGCTGGTTTGAGTAATTTTTATAAAGAACGAGTCATTTATTATGAAATAAGACTTTGTTATTTGAAGATTCTTGGTTGGTGAAATTCCAAACTTGTCGTCGAAACGTCGAAATATTGGGATATATTAATTAATATTAATAGATTAAGATTTTAAAAGTGCAGGTTTGACTAATTTTTATAAAGAACGAGTCATTTATTATGAAATAAGACTTTGTTATTTGAAGATTCTTGGTTGGTGAAATTCCAAACTTGTCGTCGAAACGTCGAAATATTACGATATATTAATTAATATTAATGGATTAAGATTTTAGAAGTGCAGGTTTGAGTAATTTTTATAAAGAACGAGTCATTTATTATGAAATAAGACTTTGTTATTTGAAGATTCTTGGTTGGTGAAATTCCAAACTTGTCGTCGAAACGTCGAAATATTACGATATATTAATTAATATTAATGGATTAAGATTTTAGAAGTGCAGGTTTGAGTAATTTTTATAAAGAACGAGTCATTTATTATGAAATAAGACTTTGTTATTTGAAGATTCTTGGTTGGTGAAATTCCAAACTTGTCGTCGAAACGTCGAAATATTATGATATATTAATTAATATTAATAGATTAAGATTTTAGAAGTGCAGGTTTGAGTAATTTTTATAAAGAACGAATCATTTATTATGAAATAAGACTTTGTTATTTGAAGATTCTTGGTTGGTGAAATTCCAAACTTGTCGTCGAAACGTCGAAATATTATGATATATTAATTAGTATTAATAGATTAAGATTTTAGAAGTGCTGGTTTGAGTAATTTTTATAAAGAACGAGTCATTTATTATGAAATAAGACTTTGTTATTTGAAGATTCTTGGTTGGTGAAATTCCAAACTTGTCGTCGAAACGTCGAAATATTGGGATATATTAATTAATATTAATAGATTAAGATTTTAAAAGTGCAGGTTTGACTAATTTTTATAAAGAACGAGTCATTTATTATGAAATAAGACTTTGTTATTTGAAGATTCTTGGTTGGTGAAATTCCAAACTTGTCGTCGAAACGTCGAAATATTATGATATATTAATTAGTATAAATAGATTAAGATTTAGAAGTGCTAGTTTGAGTAATTTTTATAAAGAACGAGTCATTTATTATGAAATAAGACTTTGTTATTTGAAGATTCTTGGTTGGTGAAATTCCAAACTTGTCGTCGAAACGTCGAAATATTGGGATATATTAATTAATATTAATAGATTAAGATTTTAGAAGTGCTGGTTTGAGTAATTTTTATAAAGAACGAGTCATTTATTATGAAATAAGACTTTGTTATTTGAAGTTTCTTGGTTGGTGAAATTCCAAACTTGTCGTCGAAACGTCAAAAAATTACGATATATTAATTAATATTAATAGATTAAGATTTTAGAAGTGCTGGTTTGAGTAATTTTTATAAAGAACGAGTCATTTATTATGAAATAAGACTTTGTTATTTGAAGATTCTTGGTTGGTGAAATTCCAAACTTGTCGTCGAAACGTCGAAATATTACGATATATTAATTAATATTAATGGATTAAGATTTTAGAAGTGCAGGTTTGAGTAATTTTTATAAAGAACGAGTCATTTATTATGAAATAAGACTTTGTTATTTGAAGATTCTTGGTTGGTGAAATTCCAAACTTGTCGTCGAAACGTCGAAATATTACGATATATTAATTAATATTAATGGATTAAGATTTTAGATGTGCTGGTTTGACTAATTTTTATAAAGAACGAGTCATTTATTATGAAATAAGACTTTGTTATTTGAAGATTCTTGGTTGGTGAAATTCCAAACTTATCGTCGAAACGTCGAAATATTACGATATATTAATTAATATTAATGGATTAAGATTTTAGAAGTGCTGGTTTGAGTAATTTTTATAAAGAACTAGTCATTTATTATGAAATAAGACTTTGTTATTTGAAGATTCTTGGTTGGTGAAATTCCAAACTTGTCGTCGAAACGTCGAAATATTACGATATATTAATTAATATTAATGGATTAAGATTTTAGAAGTGCAGGTTTGAGTAATTTTTATAAAGAACGAGTCATTTATTATGAAATAAGACTTTGTTATTTGAAGATTCTTGGTTGGTGAAATACCAAACTTGTCGTCGAAACGTCGAAATATTACGATGTATTAATTAATATTAATGGATTAAGATTTTAGAAGTGCAGGTTTGAGTAATTTTTATAAAGAACGAGTCATTTATTATGAAATAAGACTTTGTTATTTGAAGATTCTTGGTTGGTGAAATTCCAAACTTGTCGTCGAAACGTCGAAATATTACGATATATTAATTAATATTAATGGATGAAGATTTTAGAAGTGCTGGTTTGAGTAATTTTTATAAAGAACGAATCATTTATTATGAAATAAGACTTTGTTATTTGAAGATTCTTGGTTGGTGAAATTCCGAACTTGTCGTCGAAACGTCGAAATATTACGATATATTAATTAATATTAATGGATTAAGATTTTAGAAGTGCAAGTTTGAGTAATTTTTATAAAGAACGAGTCATTTATTATGAAATAAGACTTTGTTATTTGAAGATTCTTGGTTGGTGATATTCCAAACTTGTCGTCGAAACGTCGAAATATTACGATATATTAATTAATATTAATGGATTAAGATATTAGAAGTGCAGGTTTGAGTAATTTTTATAAAGAACGAGTCATTTATTATGAAATAAGACTTTGTTATTTGAAGATTCTTGGTTGGTGAAATTCCAAACTTGTCGTCGAAACGTCGAAATATTACGATATATTAATTAATATTAATGGATTAAGATTTTAGAAGTGCAGGTTTGAGTAATTTTTATAAAGAACGAGTCATTTATTATGAAATAAGACTTTGTTATTTGAAGATTCTTGGTTAGGAAATTCTAAACTTGTCGTCTAAACGTCGAAATATTACGATATATTAATTAATTATAATAGATTAAGATTTTAGAAGTGAAGGTTTGAGTAATTTTTATAAAGAACAAGTCATTTATTATGAAATAAGACTTTGTTATTTGAAGATTCTTGGTTGGTGAAATTACAAACTTGTCGTCGAAACGTCGAAATATTTTGATATATTAATTAATATTAATAGATTAAGATTTTAGAAGTGCTAGTTTGAGTAATTTTTATAAAGAACGAGTCATTTATTATGAAATAAGACTTTGTTATTTGA
Source organism: Zhengitettix transpicula (assembly GCA_037074705.1). Taxonomy (NCBI): domain Eukaryota; kingdom Metazoa; phylum Arthropoda; class Insecta; order Orthoptera; family Tetrigidae; genus Zhengitettix; species Zhengitettix transpicula. Next base: position 57,548 of record JAYJMR010000118.1, read on the forward strand.
AGATTCTTGGTTGGTGAAATTCCAAACTTGTCGTCGAAACGTCGAAATATTATGATATATTAATTAATATTAATAGATTAAGATTTTAGAAGTGCAGGTTTGAGTAATTTTTATAAAGAACGAGTCATTTATTATGAAATAAGACTTTGTTATTTGAAGATTCTTGGTTGGTGAAATTCCAAACTTGTCGTCGAAACGTCGAAATATTACGATATATTAATTAATATTAATGGATTAAGATTTTAGAAGTGCAGGTTTGAGTAATTTTTATAAAGAACGAGTCATTTATTATGAAATAAGACTTTGTTATTTGAAGATTTTTGGTTGGTGAAATTCCAAACTTGTCGTCGAAACGTCGAAATATTACGATATATTAATTAATATTAATGGATTAAGATTTTAGAAGTGCTGGTTTGAGTAATTTTTATAAAGAACGAGTCATTTATTATGAAATAAGACTTTGTTATTTGAAGATTCTTGGTTGGTGAAATTCCAAACTTGTCGTCGAAACGTCGAAATATTGGGATATATTAATTAATATTAATAGATTAAGATTTTAGAAGTGCAGGTTTGAGTAATTTTTATAAAGAACGAATCATTTATTATGAAATAAGACTTTGATATTTGAAGATTCTTGGTTGGTGAAATTCCAAACTTGTCGTCGAAACGTCGAAATATTACGATATATTAATTAATATTAATAGATTAAGATTTTAGAAGTGCTGGTTTGAGTAATTTTTATAAAGAACGAGTCATTTATTATGAAATAAGACTTTGTTATTTGAAGATTCTTGGTTGGTTATATTCCAAACTTGTCGTCGAAACGTCGAAATATTACGATATATTAATTAATATTAATGGGTTAAGATTTTAGAAGTGCAAGTTTGAGTAATTTTTATAAAGAACGAGTCATTTATTATGAAATAAGACTTTGTTATTTGAAGATTCTTGGTTGGTGAAATTCCAAACTTGTCGTTGAAACGTCGAAATATTACGATATATTAATTAATATTAATGAATTAAGATTTTAGAAGTGCAGGTTTGAGTAATTTTTATAAAGAACGAGTCATTTATTATGAAATAAGACTTTGTTATTTGAAGATTCTTGGTTGGTGAAATTCCAAACTTGTCGTCGAAACGTCGAAATATTACGATATATTAATTAATATTAATGGATTAAGATTTTAGAAGTGCAGGTTTGTGTAATTTTTATAAAGAACGAATCATTTATTATGAAATAAGACTGTGTTATTTGAAGATTCTTGGTTGGTGAAATTCCAAACTTGTCGTCGAAACGTCGAAATATTGGGATATATTAATTAATATTAATAGATTAAGATTTCAGAAGTGCAGGTTTGAGTAATTTTTATAAAGAACGAATCATTTAATATGAAATAAGACTTTGTTATTTGAAGATTCTTGGTTGGTGAAATTCCAAACTTGTCGTCGAAACGTCGAAATATTATGATATATTAATTAGTATTAATAGATTAAGATTTTAGAAGTTCTGGTTTGAGTAATTTTTATAAAGAACGAGTCATTTATTATGAAATAAGACTTTGTTATTTGAAGATTCTTGGTTGGTGAAATTCCAAACTTGTCGTCGAAACGTCGAAATATTGGGATATATTAATAAATTTTAATAGATTAAGATTTTAGAAGTGCTGGTTTGAGTAATTTTTATAAAGAACGAGTCATTTATTATGAAATAAGACTTTGTTATTTGAAGATTCTTGGTTGGTGAAATTCCAAACTTGTCGTCGAAACGTCAAAAAATTACGATATATTAATTAATATTAATAGATTAAGATTTTAGAAGTGCTGGTTTGAGTAATTTTTATAAAGAACGAGTCATTTATTATGAAATAAGACTTTGTTATTTGAAGATTCTTGGTTGGTGAAATTCCAAACTTGTCGTCGAAACGTCGAAATATTACGATATATTAATTAATATTAATGGATTAAGATTTTAGAAGTGCAGGTTTGAGTAATTTTTATAAAGAACGAGTCATTTATTATGAAATAAGACTTTGTTATTTGAAGATTCTTGGTTGGTGAAATTCCAAACTTGTCGTCGAAACGTCGAAATATTTTGATATATTAATTAATATTAATAGATTAAGATTTTAGAAGTGCTGGTTTGAGTAATTTTTATAAAGAACGAGTCATTTATTATGAAATAAGACTTTGTTATTTGAAGATTCTTGGTTGGTGAAATTCCAAACTTGTCGTCGAAACGTCGAAATATTATGATATATTAATTAGTATTAATAGATTAAGATTTTAGAAGTGCTGGTTTGAGTAATTTTTATAAAGAACGAGTCATTTATTATGAAATAAGACTTTGTTATTTGAAGATTCTTGGTTGGTGAAATTCCAAACTTGTCGTCGAAACGTCGAAATATTGGGATATATTAATTAATATTAATAGATTAAGATTTTAAAAGTGCTGGTTTGAGTAATATTTATAAAGAACGAGTCATTTATTATGAAATAAGACTTTGTTATTTGAAGATTCTTGGTTGGTGAAATTCCAAACTTGTCGTCGAAACGTCGAAAATATTATGATATATTAATTAATATTAATAGATTAAGATTTTAGAAGTGCAGGTTTGAGTAATTTTAATAAAGAACGAATCATTTATTATGAAATAAGACTTTGTTATTTGAAGATTCTTGGTTGGTGAAATTCCAAACTTGTCGTCAAAACGTCGAAATATTATGATATATTAATTAGTATTAATAGATTAAGATTTTAGAAGTGCTGGTTTGAGTAATTTTTATAAAGAACAAGTCATTTATTATGAAATAAGACTTTGTTATTTGAAGATTCTTGGTTGGTGAAATTCCAAACTTGTCGTCGAAACGTCGAAATATTGGGATATATTAATTAATATTAATAGATTAAGATTTTAAAAGTGCAGGTTTGACTAATTTTTATAAAGAACGAGTCATTTATTATGAAATAAGACTTTGTTATTTGAAGATTCTTGGTTGGTGAAATTCCAAACTTGTCGTCGAAACGTCGAAATATTACGATATATTAATTAATATTAATGGATTAAGATTTTAGAAGTGCAGGTTTGAGTAATTTTTATAAAGAACGAGTCATTTATTATGAAATAAGACTTTGTTATTTGAAGATTCTTGGTTGGTGAAATTCCAAACTTGTCGTCGAAACGTCGAAATATTACGATATATTAATTAATATTAATGGATTAAGATTTTAGAAGTGCAGGTTTGAGTAATTTTTATAAAGAACGAGTCATTTATTATGAAATAAGACTTTGTTATTTGAAGATTCTTGGTTGGTGAAATTCCAAACTTGTCGTCGAAACGTCGAAATATTATGATATATTAATTAATATTAATAGATTAAGATTTTAGAAGTGCAGGTTTGAGTAATTTTTATAAAGAACGAATCATTTATTATGAAATAAGACTTTGTTATTTGAAGATTCTTGGTTGGTGAAATTCCAAACTTGTCGTCGAAACGTCGAAATATTATGATATATTAATTAGTATTAATAGATTAAGATTTTAGAAGTGCTGGTTTGAGTAATTTTTATAAAGAACGAGTCATTTATTATGAAATAAGACTTTGTTATTTGAAGATTCTTGGTTGGTGAAATTCCAAACTTGTCGTCGAAACGTCGAAATATTACGATATATTAATTAATATTAATGGATTAAGATTTTAGATGTGCTGGTTTGACTAATTTTTATAAAGAACGAGTCATTTATTATGAAATAAGACTTTGTTATTTGAAGATTCTTGGTTGGTGAAATTCCAAACTTGTCGTCGAAACGTCGAAATATTACGATATATTAATTAATATTAATGGATTAAGATTTTAGAAGTGCAGGTTTGAGTAATTTTTATAAAGAACGAGTCATTTATTATGAAATAAGACTTTGTTATTTGAAGATTCTTGGTTGGTGAAATTCCAAACTTGTCGTCGAAACGTCGAAATATTACGATATATTAATTAATATTAATGGATTAAGATTTTAGAAGTGCTGGTTTGAGTAATTTTTATAAAGAACTAGTCATTTATTATGAAATAAGACTTTGTTATTTGAAGATTCTTGGTTGGTGAAATTCCAAACTTGTCGTCGAAACGTCGAAATATTACGATATATTAATTAATATTAATGGATTAAGATTTTAGAAGTGCAGGTTTGAGTAATTTTTATAAAGAACGAGTCATTTATTATGAAATAAGACTTTGTTATTTGAAGATTCTTGGTTGGTGAAATTCCAAACTTGTCGTCGAAACGTCGAAATATTACGATATATTAATTAATATTAATGGATTAAGATTTTAGAAGTGCAGGTTTGAGTAATTTTTATAAAGAACGAGTCATTTATTATGAAATAAGACTTTGTTATTTGAAGATTCTTGGTTGGTGAAATTCCAAACTTGTCGTCGAAACGTCGAAATATTACGATATATTAATTAATATTAATGGATTAAGATTTTAGAAGTGCAGGTTTGAGTAATTTTTATAAAGAACGAGTCATTTATTATGAAATAAGACTTTGTTATTTGAAGATTCTTGGTTGGTGAAATTCCAAACTTGTCGTCGAAACGTCGAAATATTACGATATATTAATTAATATTAATGAATTAAGATTTTAGAAGTGCAGGTTTGAGTAATTTTTATAAAGAACGAGTCATTTATTATGAAATAAGACTTTGTTATTTGAAGATTCTTGGTTGGTGAAATTCCAAACTTGTCGTCGAAACGTCGAAATATTTTGATATATTAATTAATATTAATAGATTAAGATTTTAGAAGTGCTGGTTTGAGTAATTTTTATAAAGAACGAGTCATTTATTATGAAATAAGACTTTGTTATTTGAAGATTCTTGGTTGGTGAAATTCCAAACTTGTCGTCGAAACGTCGAAATATTATGATATATTAATTAATATTAATAGATTAAGATTTTAGAAGTGCAGGTTTGAGTAATTTTTATAAAGAACGAATCATTTATTATGAAATAAGACTTTGTTATTTGAAGATTCTTGGTTGGTGAAATTCCAAACTTGTCGTCGAAACGCCGAAATATTATGATATATTAATTAGTATTAATAGATTAAGATTTTAGAAGTGCTGGTTTGAGTAATTTTTATAAAGAACAAATCATTTATTATGAAATAAGACTTTGTTATTTGAAGATTCTTTGTTGGTGAAATTCCAAACCTGTCGTCGAAACGTCGAAATATTGGGATATATTAATTAATATTAATAGATTAAGATTTTAAAAGTGCAGGTTTGACTAATTTTTATAAAGAACGAGTCATTTATTATGAAATAAGACTTTGTTATTTGAAGATTCTTGGTTGGTGAAATTCCAAACTTGTCGTCGAAACGTCGAAATATTAGGATATATTAATTAATATTAATGGATTAAGATTTCAGAAGTGCAGGTTTGAGTAATTTTTATAAAGAACGAGTCATTTATTATGAAATAAGACTTTGTTATTGAAGATTCTTGGTTGGTGAAATTCCAAACTTGTCGTCGAAACGTCGAAATATTACGATATATTAATTAATATTAATGGATTAAGATTTTAGAAGTGCTGGTTTGAGTAATTTTTATAAAGAACGAGTCATTTATTATGAAATAAGACTTTGTTATTTGAAGATTCTTGGTTGGTGAAATTCCAAACTTGTCGTCGAAACGTCGAAATATTACGATATATTAATTAATATTAATGGATTAAGATTTTAGAAGTGCAGGTATGAGTAATTTTTATAAAGAACGAGTCATTTATTATGAAATAAGACTTTGTTATTTGAAGATTCTTGGTTGGTGAAATTCCAAACTTGTCGTCGAAACGTCGAAATATTACGATATATTAATTAATATTAATGGATTAAGATTTTAGAAGTGCAGGTTTGAGTAATTTTTATAAAGAACGAGTCATTTATTATGAAATAAGACTTTGTTATTTGAAGATTCTTGGTTGGTGAAATTCCAAACTTGTCGTCGAAACGTCGAAATATTACGATATATTAATTAATATTAATGGATTAAGATTTTAGAAGTGCTGGTTTGAGTAATTTTTATAAAGAACGAGTCATTTATTATGAAATAAGACTTTGTTATTTGAAGATTCTTGGTTGGTGAAATTCCAAACTTGTCGTCGAAACGTCGAAATATTACGATATATTAATTAATATTAATGGATTAAGATTTTAGAAGTGCAGGTTTGAGTAATTTTTATAAAGAACGAGTCATTTATTATGAAATAAGACTTTGTTATTTGAAGATTCTTGGTTGGTGAAATTCCAAACTTGTCGTCGAAACGTCGAAATATTACGATATATTAATTAATATTAATAGATTAAGATTTTAGAAGTGCAGGTTTGACTAATTTTTAAAAAGAACGAGTCATTTATTATGAAATAAGACTTTGTTATTTGAAGATTCTTGGTTGGTGAAATTCCAAACTTGTCGTCGAAACGTCGAAATATTTTGATATATTAATTAATATTAATAGATTAAGATTTTAGAAGTGCTGGTTTGAGTAATTTTTATAAAGAACGAGTCATTTATTATAAAAAAGGATTTTGTTATTTGAAGATTCTTGGTTGGTGAAATTCCAAACTTGTCGTCGAAACGTCGAAATATTATGATATATTAATTAATATTATTAGATTAAGATTTTAGAAGTGCAGGTTTGAGTAATTTTTATAAAGAACGAATCATTTATTATGAAATAAGACTTTGTTATTTGAAGATTCTTGGTTGGTGAAATTCCAAACTTGTCGTCGAAACGTCGAAATATTACGATATATTAATTAATATTAATGGATTAAGATTTTAGAAGTGCAGGTTTGAGTAATTTTTATAAAGAACGAGTCATTTATTATGAAATAAGACTTTGTTATTTGAAGATTCTTGGTTGGTGAAATTCCAAACTTGTCGTCGAAACGTCGAAATATTACGATATATTAATTAATATTAATGGATTAAGATTTTAGAAGTGCAGGTTTGAGTAATTTTTATAAAGAACGAGTCATTTATTATGAAATAAGATTTTGTTATTTGAAGATTCTTGGTTGGTGAAATTCCAAACTTGTCGTCGAAACGTCGAAATATTACGATATATTAATTAGTATTAATAGATTAAGATTTTAGAAGTGCAGGTTTGAGTAATTTTTATAAAGAACGAGTCATTTATTATGAAATAAGACTTTGTTATTTGAAGATTCTTGGTTGGTGAAATTCCAAACTTGTCGTCGAAACGTCGAAATATTACGATATATTAATTAATATTAATGGATTAAGATTTTAGAAGTGTAGGTTTGAGTAATTTTTATAAAGAACGAGTCATTTATTATGAAATAAGACTATGTTATTTGAAGATTCTTGGTTGGTGAAATTCCAAACTTGTCGTCGAAACGTCGAAATATTACGATATATTAATTAATATTAATGGATTAAGATTTTAGAAGTGCAGGTTTGAGTAATTTTTATAAAGAACGAGTCATTTATTATGAAATAAGACTTTGTTATTTGAAGATTCTTGGTTGGTGAAATTCCAAACTTGTCGTCGAAACGTCGAAATATTACGATATATTAATTAATATTAATGGATTAAGATTTTAGAAGTGCAGGTTTGAGTAACTTTATAAAGAACGAGTCATTTATTATGAAATAAGACTTTGTTATTTGAAGATTCTTGGTTGGTGAAATTCCAAACTTGTCGTCGAAACGTCGAAATATTACGATATATTAATTAATATTAATGGATTAAGATTTTAGAAGTGCAGGTTTGAGTAATTTTTATAAAGAACGAGTCATTTATTATGAAATAAGACTTTGTTATTTGAAGATTCTTGGTTGGTGAAATTCCAAACTTGTCGTCGAAACGTCGAAATATTGGGATATATTAATTAATATTAATAGATTAAGATTTTAGAAGTGCTGGTTTGAGTAATTTTTATAAAGAACGAGTCATTTATTATGAAATAAGACTTTGTTATTTGAAGATTCTTGGTTGGTGAAATTCCTAACTTGTCGTCGAAACGTCGAAATATTGGGATATATTAATTAATATTAATAGATTAAGATTTTAGAAGTGCAGGTTAGAGTAATTTTTATAAAGAACGAGTCATTTATTATGAAATAAGACTTTGTTATTTGAAGATTCTTGGTTGGTGAAATTCCAAACTTGTCGTCGAAACGTCGAAATATTGGGATATATTAATTAATATTAATGGGTTAAGATTTTAGAAGTGCAGGTTAGAGTAATTTTTATAAAGAACGAGTCATTTATTATGAAATAAGACTTTGTTATTTGAAGATTCTTGGTTGGTGAAATTCCAAACTTGTCGTCGAAACGTCGAAATATTACGATATATTAATTAATATTAATGGATTAAGATTTTAGAAGTGCAGGTTTGAGTAATTTTTATAAAGAACGAGTCATTTATTATGAAATAAGACTTTGTTATTTGAAGATTCTTGGTTGGTGAAATTCCAAACTTGTCGTCGAAACGTCGAAATATTGGGATATATTAATTAATATTAATAGATTAAGATTTTAGAAGTGCTGGTTTGAGTAATTTTTATAAAGAACGAGTCATTTATTATGAAATAAGACTTTGTTATTTGAAGATTCTTGGTTGGTGAAATTCCAAACTTGTCGTCGAAACGTCGAAATATTACGATATATTAATTAATATTAATGGATTAAGATTTTAGAAGTGCTGGTTTGAGTAATTTTTATAAAGAACGAGTCATTTATTATGAAATAAGACTTTGTTATTTGAAGATTCTTGGTTGGTGAAATTCCAAACTTGTCGTCGAAACGTCGAAATATTACGATATATTAATTAATATTAATGGATTAAGATTTTAGAAGTGCTGGTTTGAGTAATTTTTATAAAGAACGAGTCATTTATTATGAAATAAGACTTTGTTATTTGAAGATTCTAGGTTGGTGAAATTCCAAACTTGTCGTCGAAACGTCGAAATATTACGATATATTAATTAATATTAATGGATTAAGATTTTAGAAGTGCTGGTTTGAGTAATTTTTATAAAGAACGAGTCATTTATTATGAAATAAGACTTTGTTATTTGAAGATTCTTGGTTGGTGAAATTCCAAACTTGTCGTCGAAACGTCGAAATATTACGATATATTAATTAATATTAATGGATTAAGATTTTAGAAGTGCTGGTTTGAGTAATTTTTATAAAGAACGAGTCATTTATTATGAAATAAGACTTTGTTATTTGAAGATTCTTGGTTGGTGAAATTCCAAACTTGTCGTCGAAACGTCGAAATATTACGATATATTAATTAATATTAATGGATTAAGATTTTAGAAGTGCTGGTTTGAGTAATTTTTATAAAGAACGAGTCATTTATTATGAAATAAGACTTTGTTATTTGAAGATTCTTGGTTGGTGAAATTCCAAACTTGTCGTCGAAACGTCGAAATATTACGATATATTAATTAATATTAATGGACTAAGATTTTAGAAGTGCTGGTTTGAGTAATTTTTATAAAGAACGAGTCATTTATTATGAAATAGGACTTTGTTATTTGAAGATTCTTGGTTGGTGAAATTCCAAACTTGTCGTCGAAACGTCGAAATATTACGATATATTAATTAATATTAATGGATTAAGATTTTAGAAGTGCAGGTTTGAGTAATTTTTATAAAGAACGAGTCATTTATTATGAAATAAGACTTTGTTATTAGAAGATTCTTGGTTGGTGAAATTCCAAACTTGTCGTCGAAACGTCGAAATATTACGATATATTAATTAATATTAATGGATTAAGATTTTAGAAGTGCAGGTTTGAGTAATTTTTATAAAGAACGAGTCATTTATTATGAAATAAGACTTTGTTATTTGAAGATTCTTGGTTGGTGAAATTCCAAACTTGTCGTCGAAACGTCGAAATATTACGATATATTAATTAATATTAATGGATTAAGATTTTAGAAGTGCAGGTTTGAGTAATTTTTATAAAGAACGAGTCATTTATTATGAAATAAGACTTTGTTATTTGAAGATTCTTGGTTGGTGAAATTCCAAACTTGTCGTCGAAACGTCGAAATATTACGATATATTAATTAATATTAATGGATTAAGATTTTAGAAGTGCAGGTTTGAGTAAATTTTATAAAGAACGAGTCATTTATTATGAAATAAGACTTTGTTATTTGAAGATTCTTGGTTGGTGAAATTCCAAACTTGTCGTCGAAACGTCGAAATATTACGATATATTAATTAATATTAATGGATTAAGATTTTAGAAGTGCAGGTTTGAGTAATTTTTATAAAGAACGAGTCATTTATTATGAAATAAGACTTTGTTATTTGAAGATTCTTGGTTGGTGAAATTCCAAACTTGTCGTCGAAACGTCGAAATATTACGATATATTAATTAATATTAATAGATTAAGATTTTAGAAGTGCAGGTTTAACTAATTTTTAAAAAGAACGAGTCATTTATTATGAAATAAGACTTTGTTATTTGAAGATTCTTGGTTGGTGAAATTCCAAACTTGTCGTCGAAACGTCGAAATATTACGATATATTAATTAATATTAATGGATTAAGATTTTAGAAGTGCAGGTTTGAGTAATTTTTATAAAAAACGAGTCATTTATTATGAAATAAGACTTTGTTATTTGAAGATTCTTGGTTGGTGAAATTCCAAACTTGTCGTCGAAACGTCGAAATATTACGATATATTAATTAATATTAATGGATTAAGATTTTAGAAGTGCAGGTTTGAGTAATTTTTATAAAGAACGAGTCATTTATTATGAAATAAGACTTTGTTATTTGAAGATTCTTGTTTGGTGAAATTCCAAACATGTCGTCGAAACGTCGAAATATTACGATATATTAATTAATATTAATGGATTAAGATTTTAGAAGTGCAGGTTTGAGTAATTTTTATAAAGAACGAGTGATTTATTTTGAAATAAGACTTTGTTATTTGAAGATTCTTGGTTGGTGAAATTCCAAACTTGTCGTCGAAACGTCGAAATATTATGATATATTAATTAATATTAATAGATTAAGATTTTAGAAGTGCAGGTTTGAGTAATTTTTATAAAGAACGAGTCATTTATTATGAAATAAGACTTTGTTATTTGAAGATTCTTGGTTGGTGAAATTCCAAACTTGTCGTCGAAACGTCGAAATATTACGATATATTAATTAATATTGATGGATTAAGATTTTAGAAGTGCAGGTTTGAGTAATTTTTATAAAGAACGAGTCATTTATTATGAAATAAGACTTTGTTATTTGAAGATTCTTGGTTGGTGAAATTCCAAACTTGTCGTCGAAACGTCGAAATATTACGATATATTAATTAATATTAATAGATTAAGATTTTTGAAGTGCAGGTTTGAGTAATTTTTATAAAGAACGAGTCATTTATTATGAAATAAGACTTTGTTATTTGAAGATTCTTGGTTGGTGAAATTCCAAACTTGTCGTCGAAACGTCGAAATATTTTAAAAAAATATTAATTAATATTAACAGATTAAGATTTTAGAAGTGCTAGTTTGAGTAATTTTTATAAAGAACGAGTCATTTATTATGAAATAAGACTTTGTTATTTGAAGATTCTTGGTTGGTGAAATTCCAAACTTGTCGTCGAAACGTCGAAATATTACGATATATTAATTAATATTAATGGATTAAGATTTTTGAAGTGCAGGTTTGAGTAATTTTTATAAAGAACGAGTCATTTATTATGAAATAAGACTTTGTTATTTGAAGATTCTTGGTTGGTGAAATTCCAAACTTGTCGTCGAAACGTCGAAATATTTTGATATATTAATTAATATTAACAGATTAAGATTTTAGAAGTGCTGGTTTGAGTAATTTTTATAAAGAACGAGGCATTTATTATGAAATAAGACTTTGTTATTTGAAGATTCTTGGTTGGTGAAATTCCAAACTTGTCGTCGAAACGTCGAAATATTATGATATATTAATTAATATTAATAGATTAAGATTTTAGAAGTGCAGGTTTGAGTAATTTTTATAAAGAACGAATCATTTATTATGAAATAAGACTTTGTTATTTGAAGATTCTTGGTTGGTGAAATTCCAAACTTGTCGTCGAAACGTCGAAATATTATGATATATTAATTAGTATTAATAGATTAAGATTTTAGAAGTGCTGGTTTGAGTAATTTTTATAAAGAACGAGTCATTTATTATGAAATAAGACTTTGTTATTTGAAGATTCTTGGTTGGTGAAATTCCAAACTTGTCGTCGAAACGTCGAAATATTGGGATATATTAATTAATATTAATAGATTAAGATTTTAAAAGTGCAGGTTTGACTAATTTTTATAAAGAACGAGTCATTTATTATGAAATAAGACTTTGTTATTTGAAGATTCTTGGTTGGTGAATTTCCAAACTTGTCGTCGAAACGTCGAAATATTATGATATATTAATTAGTATTAATAGATTAAGATTTTAGAAGTGCAGGTTTGAGTAATTTTTATAAAGAACGAGTCATTTATTATGAAATAAGACTTTGTTATTTGAAGATTCTTGGTTGGTGAAATTCCAAACTTGTCGTCGAAACGTCGAAATATTACGATATATTAATTAATATTAATGGATTAAGATTTTAGAAGTGCTGGTTTGAGTAATTTTTATAAAAAACGAGTCATTTATTATGAAATAAGACTTTGTTATTTGAAGATTCTTAATTGGTGAAATTCCAAACTTGTCGTCGAAACGTCGAAATATTATGATATATTAATTAATATTAATAGATTAAGATTTTAGAAGTGCAGGTTTGAGTAATTTTTATAAAGAACGAGTCATTTATTATGAAATAAGACTTTGTTATTTGAAGATTCTTGGTTGGTGAAATTCCAAACTTGTCGTCGAAACGTCGAAATATTACGATATATTAATTAATATTAATGGATTAAGATTTTAGAAGTGCAGGTTTGAGTAATTTTTATAAAGAACGAGTCATTTATTATGAAATAAGACTTTGTTATTTGAAGATTCTTGGTTGGTGAAATTCCAAACTTGTCGTCGAAACGTCGAAATATTACGATATATTAATTAATATTAATGGATTAAGATTTTTGAAGTGCAGGTTTGAGTAATTTTTATAAAGAACGAGTCATTTATTATGAAATAAGACTTTGTTATTTGAAGATTCTTGGTTGGTGAAATTCCAAACTTGTCGTCGAAACGTCGAAATATTTTGATATATTAATTAATATTAACAGATTAAGATTTTAGAAGTGCTAGTTTGAGTAATTTTTATAAAGAACGAGTCATTTATTATGAAATAAGACTTTGTTATTTGAAGATTCTTGGTTGGTGAAATTCCAAACTTGTCGTCGAAACGTCGAAATATTACGATATATTAATTAATATTAATGGATTAAGATTTTTGAAGTGCAGGTTTGAGTAATTTTTATAAATAACGAGTCATTTATTATGAAATAAGACTTTGTTATTTGAAGATTCTTGGTTGGTGAAATTCCAAACTTGTCGTCGAAACGTCGAAATATTTTGATATATTAATTAATATTAACAGATTAAGATTTTAGAAGTGCTGGTTTGAGTAATTTTTATAAAGAACGAGGCATTTATTATGAAATAAGACTTTGTTATTTGAAGATTCTTGGTTGGTGAAATTCCAAACTTGTCGTCGAAACGTCGAAATATTATGATATATTAATTAATATTAATAGATTAAGATTTTAGAAGTGCAGGTTTGAGTAATTTTTATAAAGAACGAATCATTTATTATGAAATAAGACTTTGTTATTTGAAGATTCTTGGTTGGTGAAATTCCAAACTTGTCGTCGAAACGTCGAAATATTACGATATATTAATTAATATTAATGGATTAAGATTTTAGAAGTGCAGGTTTGAGTAATTTTTATAAAAAACGAGTCATTTATTATGAAATAAGACTTTGTTATTTGAAGATTCTTGGTTGGTGAAATTCCAAACTTGTCGTCGAAACGTCGAAATATTACGATATATTAATTAATATTAATGGATTAAGATTTTAGAAGTGCAGGTTTGAGTAATTTTTATAAAGAACGAGTCATTTATTATGAAATAAGACTTTGTTATTTGAAGATTCTTGTTTGGTGAAATTCCAAACATGTCGTCGAAACGTCGAAATATTACGATATATTAATTAATATTAATGGATTAAGATTTTAGAAGTGCAGGTTTGAGTAATTTTTATAAAGAACGAGTGATTTATTTTGAAATAAGACTTTGTTATTTGAAGATTCTTGGTTGGTGAAATTCCAAACTTGTCGTCGAAACGTCGAAATATTATGATATATTAATTAATATTAATAGATTAAGATTTTAGAAGTGCAGGTTTGAGTAATTTTTATAAAGAACGAGTCATTTATTATGAAATAAGACTTTGTTATTTGAAGATTCTTGGTTGGTGAAATTCCAAACTTGTCGTCGAAACGTCGAAATATTACGATATATTAATTAATATTGATGGATTAAGATTTTAGAAGTGCAGGTTTGAGTAATTTTTATAAAGAACGAGTCATTTATTATGAAATAAGACTTTGTTATTTGAAGATTCTTGGTTGGTGAAATTCCAAACTTGTCGTCGAAACGTCGAAATATTACGATATATTAATTAATATTAATAGATTAAGATTTTTGAAGTGCGGGTTTGAGTAATTTTTATAAAGAACGAGTCATTTATTATGAAATAAGACTTTGTTATTTGAAGATTCTTGGTTGGTGAAATTCCAAACTTGTCGTCGAAACGTCGAAATATTTTAAAAAAATATTAATTAATATTAACAGATTAAGATTTTAGAAGTGCTAGTTTGAGTAATTTTTATAAAGAACGAGTCATTTATTATGAAATAAGACTTTGTTATTTGAAGATTCTTGGTTGGTGAAATTCCAAACTTGTCGTCGAAACGTCGAAATATTACGATATATTAATTAATATTAATGGATTAAGATTTTTGAAGTGCAGGTTTGAGTAATTTTTATAAAGAACGAGTCATTTATTATGAAATAAGACTTTGTTATTTGAAGATTCTTGGTTGGTGAAATTCCAAACTTGTCGTCGAAACGTCGAAATATTTTGATATATTAATTAATATTAACAGATTAAGATTTTAGAAGTGCTGGTTTGAGTAATTTTTATAAAGAACGAGGCATTTATTATGAAATAAGACTTTGTTATTTGAAGATTCTTGGTTGGTGAAATTCCAAACTTGTCGTCGAAACGTCGAAATATTATGATATATTAATTAATATTAATAGATTAAGATTTTAGAAGTGCAGGTTTGAGTAATTTTTATAAAGAACGAATCATTTATTATGAAATAAGACTTTGTTATTTGAAGATTCTTGGTTGGTGAAATTCCAAACTTGTCGTCGAAACGTCGAAATATTATGATATATTAATTAGTATTAATAGATTAAGATTTTAGAAGTGCTGGTTTGAGTAATTTTTATAAAGAACGAGTCATTTATTATGAAATAAGACTTTGTTATTTGAAGATTCTTGGTTGGTGAAATTCCAAACTTGTCGTCGAAACGTCGAAATATTGGGATATATTAATTAATATTAATAGATTAAGATTTTAAAAGTGCAGGTTTGACTAATTTTTATAAAGAACGAGTCATTTATTATGAAATAAGACTTTGTTATTTGAAGATTCTTGGTTGGTGAATTTCCAAACTTGTCGTCGAAACGTCGAAATATTATGATATATTAATTAGTATTAATAGATTAAGATTTTAGAAGTGCAGGTTTGAGTAATTTTTATAAAGAACGAGTCATTTATTATGAAATAAGACTTTGTTATTTGAAGATTCTTGGTTGGTGAAATTCCAAACTTGTCGTCGAAACGTCGAAATATTACGATATATTAATTAATATTAATGGATTAAGATTTTAGAAGTGCTGGTTTGAGTAATTTTTATAAAAAACGAGTCATTTATTATGAAATAAGACTTTGTTATTTGAAGATTCTTAATTGGTGAAATTCCAAACTTGTCGTCGAAACGTCGAAATATTATGATATATTAATTAATATTAATAGATTAAGATTTTAGAAGTGCAGGTTTGAGTAATTTTTATAAAGAACGAGTCATTTATTATGAAATAAGACTTTGTTATTTGAAGATTCTTGGTTGGTGAAATTCCAAACTTGTCGTCGAAACGTCGAAATATTACGATATATTAATTAATATTAATGGATTAAGATTTTAGAAGTGCAGGTTTGAGTAATTTTTATAAAGAACGAGTCATTTATTATGAAATAAGACTTTGTTATTTGAAGATTCTTGGTTGGTGAAATTCCAAACTTGTCGTCGAAACGTCGAAATATTACGATATATTAATTAATATTAATGGATTAAGATTTTTGAAGTGCAGGTTTGAGTAATTTTTATAAAGAACGAGTCATTTATTATGAAATAAGACTTTGTTATTTGAAGATTCTTGGTTGGTGAAATTCCAAACTTGTCGTCGAAACGTCGAAATATTTTGATATATTAATTAATATTAACAGATTAAGATTTTAGAAGTGCTAGTTTGAGTAATTTTTATAAAGAACGAGTCATTTATTATGAAATAAGACTTTGTTATTTGAAGATTCTTGGTTGGTGAAATTCCAAACTTGTCGTCGAAACGTCGAAATATTACGATATATTAATTAATATTAATGGATTAAGATTTTTGAAGTGCAGGTTTGAGTAATTTTTATAAAGAACGAATCATTTATTATGAAATAAGACTTTGTTATTTGAAGATTCTTGGTTGGTGAAATTCCAAACTTGTCGTCGAAACGTCGAAATATTATGATATATTAATTAGTATTAATAGATTAAGATTTTAGAGGTGCTGGTTTGAGTAATTTTTATAAAGAACGAGTCATTTATTATGAAATAAGACTTTGTTATTTGAAGATTCTTGGTTGGTGAAATTCCAAACTTGTCGTCGAAACGTCGAAATATTACGATATATTAATTAATATTAATGGATTAAGATTTTAGAAGTGCAGGTTTGAGTAATTTTTATAAAGAACGAGTCATTTATTATGAAATAAGACTTTGTTATTTGAAGATTCTTGGTTGGTGAAATTCCAAACTTGTCGTCGAAACGTCGAAATATTACGATATATTAATTAATATTAATGGATTAAGATTTTAGAAGTGCAGGTTTGAGTAATTTTTATAAAGAACGAGTCATTTATTATGAAATAAGACTTTGTTATTTGAAGATTCTTGGTTGGTGAAATTCCAAACTTGTCGTCGAAACGTCGAAATATTACGATATATTAATTAATATTAATGGATTAAGATTTTAGAAGTTCAGGTTTGAGTAATTTTTATAAAGAACGAGTCATTTATTATGAAATAAGACTTTGTTATTTGAAGATTCTTGGTTGGTGAAATTCCAAACTTGTCGTCGAAACGTCGAAATATTACGATATATTAATTAATATTAATGGATTAAGATTTTAAAAGTGCAGGTTTGAGTAATTTTTATAAAGAACGAGTCATTTATTATGAAATAAGACTTTGTTATTTGAAGATTCTTGGTTGGTGAAATTCCAAACTTGTCGTCGAAACGTCGAAATATTACGATATATTATTTAATATTAATGGATTAGGATTTTAGAAGTGCTGGTTTGAGTAATTTTTATAAAGAACGAGTCATTTATTATGAAATAAGACTTTGTTATTTGAAGATTCTTGGTTGGTGAAATTCCAAACTTGTCGTCGAAACGTCGAAATATTACGATATATTAATTAATATTAATGGATTAAGATTTTAGAAGTGCAGGTTTGAGTAATTTTTATAAAGAACGAGTCATTTATTATGAAATAAGACTTTGTTATTTGAAGATTCTTGGTTGGTGAAATTCCAAACTTGTCGTCGAAACGTCGAAATATTACGATATATTAATTAATATTAATGGATTAAGATTTTAGAAGTGCAGGTTTGAGTAATTTTTATAAAGAACGAGTCATTTATTATGAAATAAGACTTTGTTATTTGAAGATTCTTGGTTGGTGAAATTCCAAACCTGTCGTTGAAACGTCGAAATATTACGATATATTAATTAATATTAATAGATTAAGATTTTAGAAGTGCAGGTTTGACTAATTTTTAAAATGAACGAGTCATTTATTATGAAATAAGACTTCGTTATTTGAAGATTCTTGGTTGGTGAAATTCCAAACTTGTCGTCGAAACGTCGAAATATTTTGATATATTAATTAATATTAATAGATTAAGATTTTAGAAGTGCTGGTTTGAGTAATTTTTATAAAGAACGAGTCATTTATTATGAAATAAGACTTTGTTATTTGAAGATTCTTGGTTGGTGAAATTCCAAACTTGTCGTCGAAACGTCGAAATATTATGATATATTATTTAATATTAATAGATTAAGATTATAGAAGTGCAGGTTTGAGTAATTTTTATAAAGAACGAATCATTTATTATGAAATAAGACTTTGTTATTTGAAGATTCTTGGTTGGTGAAATTCCAAACTTGTCGTCGAAACGTCGAAATATTATGATATATTAATTAGTATTAATAGATTAAGATTTTAGAAGTGCTGGTTTGAGTAATTTTTATAAAGAACGAGTCATTTATTATGAAATAAGACTTTGTTATTTGAAGATTCTTGGTTGGTGAAATTCCAAACTTGTCGTCGAAACGTCGAAATATTGGGATATATTAATTAATATTAATAGATTAAGATTTTAAAAGTGCAGGTTTGAGTAATTTTTATAAAGAACGAGTCATTTATTATGAAATAAGACTTTGTTATTTGAAGATTCTTGGTTGGTGAAATTCCAAACTTGTCGTCGAAACGTCGAAATATTATGATATATTAATTAGTATAAATAGATTAAGATTTTAGAAGTGCTGGTTTGAGTAATTTTTATAAAGAACGAGTCATTTATTATGAAATAAGACTTTGTTATTTGAAGATTCTTGGTTGGTGAAATTCCAAACTTGTCGTCGAAACGTCGAAATATTAGGATATATTAATTAATATTAATAGATTAAGATTTTAGAAGTGCTGGTTTGAGTAATTTTTATAAAGAACGAGTCATTTATTATGAAATAAGACTTTGTAATTTGAAGATTCTTGGTAGGTGAAATTCCAAACTTGTCGTCGAAACGTCGAAATATTGGGATATATTAATTAATATTAATAGATTAAGATTTTAGAAGTGCTGGTTTGAGTAATTTTTATAAAGAACGAGTCATTTATTATGAAATAAGACTTTGTTATTTGAAGATTCTTGGTTGGTGAAATTCCAAACTTGTCGTCGAAACGTCGAAATATTACGATATATTAATTAATATAATGGATTAAGATTTTAGAAGTGCTGGTTTGAGTAATTTTTATAAAGAACGAGTCATTTATTATGAAATAAGACTTTGTTATTTGAAGATTCTTGGTTGGTGAAATTCCAAACTTGTCGTCGAAACGTCGAAATGTTACGATATATTAATTAATATTAATGGATTAAGATTTTAGAAGTGCTGGTTTGAGTAATTTTTATAAAGAACGAGTCATTTTAATGAAATAAGACTTTGTTATTTGAAGATTCTTGGTTGGTGAAATTCCAAACTTGTCGTCGAAACGTCGAAATATTACGATATATTAATTAATATTAATGGATTAAGATTTTAGAAGTGCTGGTTTGAGTAATTTTTATAAAGAACTAGTCATTTATTATGAAATAAGACTTTGTTATTTGAAGATTCTTGGTTGGTGAAATTCCAAACTTATGTCGAAACGTCGAAATATTACGATATATTAATTAATATTAATGGATTAAGATTTTAGAAGTGCAGGTTTGAGTAATTTTTATAAAGAACGAGTCATTTATTATGAAATAAGACTTTGTTATTTGAAGATTCTTGGTTGGTGAAATTTCAAACTTGTCGTCGAAACGTCAAAATATTACCATATATTAATTAATATTAATGGATTAAGAATTTAGAAGTGCAGGTTTGAGTAATTTTTATAAAGAACGAGTCATTTATTATGAAATAAGACTTTGTTATTTGAAGATTCTTGGTTGGTGAAATTCCAAACTTGTCGTCGAAAAGTCGAAATATTACGATATATTAATTAATATTAATGGATTAAGATTTTAGAAGTGCAGGTTTGAGTAATTTTTATAAAGAACGAGTCATTTATTATGAAATAAGACTTTGTTATTTGAAGATTCTTGGTTGGTGAAATTCCAAACTTGTCGTCGAAACGTCGAAATATTACGATATATTAATTAATATTAATGGATTAAGATTTTAGAAGTGCAGGTTTGAGTAATTTTTATAAAGAACGAGTCATTTATTATGAAATAAGACTTTGTTATTTGAAGATTCTTGGTTGGTGAAATTCCAAACTTGTCGTCGAAACGTCGAAATATTTTGATATATTAATTAATATTAATAGATTAAGATTTTAGAAGTGCTGGTTTGAGTAATTTTTATAAAGAACGAGTCATTTATTATGAAATAAGACTTTGTTATTTGAAGATTCTTGGTTGGTGAAATTCCAAACTTGTCGTCGAAACGTCGAAATATTATGATATATTAATTAATATTAATAGATTAAGATTTTAGAAGTGCAGGTTTGAGTAATTTTTATAAAGAACGAATCATTTATTATGAAATAAGACTTTGTTATTTGAAGATTCTTGGTTGGTGAAATTCCAAACTTGTCGTCGAAACGTCGAAATATTATGATACATTAATTAGTATTAATAGATTAAGATTTTATAAGTGCTGGTTTGAGGAATTTTTATAAAGAACGAGTCATTTATTATGAAATAAGACTTTGTTATTTGAAGATTCTTGGTTGGTGAAATTCCAAACTTGTCGTCGAAACGTCGAAATATTACGATATATTAATTAATATTAATGGATTAAGATTTTAGAAGTGCAGGTTTGAGTAATTTTTATAAAGAACGAGTCATTTTAATGAAATAAGACTTTGTTATTTGAAGATTCTTGGTTGGTGAAATTCCAAACTTGTCGTCGAAACGTCGAAATATTACGATATATTAATTAATATTAATGGATTAAGATTTTAGAAGTGCAGGTTTGAGTAATTTTTATAAAGAACGAGTCATTAATTATGAAATAAGACTTTGTTATTTGAAGATTCTTGGTTGGTGAAATTCCAAACTTGTCGTCGAAACGTCGAAATATTGGGATATATTAATTAATATTAATAGATTAAGATTTTAGAAGTGCTGGTTTGAGTAATTTTTATAAAGAACGAGTCATTTATTATGAAATAAGACTTTGTTATTTGAAGATTCTTGGTTGGTGAAATTCCAAACTTGTCGTCGAAACGTCGAAATATTGGGATATATTAATTAATATTAATAGATTAAGATTTTAGAAGTGCAGGTTAGAGTAATTTTTATAAAGAACGAGTCATTTATTATGAAATAAGACTTTGTTATTTGAAGATTCTTGGTTGGTGAAATTCCAAACTTGTCGTCGAAACGTCGAAATATTGGGATATATTAATTAATATTAATGGATTAAGATTTTAGAAGTGCAGGTTAGAGTAATTTTTATAAAGAACGAGTCATTTATTATGAAATAAGACTTTGTTATTTGAAGATTCTTGGTTGGTGAAATTCCAAACTTGTCGTCGAAACGTCGAAATATTACGATATATTAATTAATATTAATGGATTAAGATTTTAGAAGTGCAGGTTTGAGTAATTTTTATAAAGAACGAGTCATTTATTATGAAATAAGACTTTGTTATTTGAAGATTCTTGGTTGGTGAAATTCCAAACTTGTCGTCGAAACGTCGAAATATTACGATATATTAATTAATATTAATGGATTAAGATTTTAGAAGTGCAGGTTTGAGTAATTTTTATAAAGAACGAGTCATTTATTATGAAATAAGACTTTGTTATTTGAAGATTCTTGGTTGGTGAAATTCCAAACTTGTCGTCGAAACGTCGAAATATTACCATATATTAATTAGTATTAATAGATTAAGATTTTAGAAGTGCAGGTTTGACTAATTTTTATAAAGAACGAGTCATTTATTATGAAATAAGACTTTGTTATTTGAAGATTCTTGGTTGGTGAAATTCCAAACTTGTCGTCGAAACGTCGAAATATTACGATATATTAATTAATATTAATGGATTAAGATTTTAGAAGTGCAGGTTTGAGTAATTTTTATAAAGAACGAGTCATTTATTATGAAATAAGACTTTGTTATTTGAAGATTCTTGGTTGGTGAAACTCCAAACTTGTCGTCGAATCGTCGAAATATTACGATATATTAATTAATATTAATGGATTAAGATTTTAAAAGTGCAGGTTTGAGTAATTTTTATAAAGAACGAGTCATTTATTATGAAATAAGACTTTGTTATTTGAAGATTCTTGGTTGGTGAAATTCCAAACTTGTCGTCGAAACGTCGAAATATTACGATATATTAATTAATATTAATGGATTAAGATTTTAGAAGTGCAGGTTTGAGTAATTTTTATAAAGAACGAGTCATTTATTATGAAATAAGACTTTGTTATTTGAAGATTCTTGGTTGGTGAAATTCCAAACTTGTCGTCGAAACGTCGAAATATTACGATATATTAATAAATATTAATAGATTAAGATTTTAGAAGTGCAGGTTTGAGTAATTTTTATAAAGAACGAGTCATTTATTATGAAATAAGACTTTGTTATTTGAAGATTCTTGGTTGGTGAAATTCCAAACTTGTCGTCGAAACGTCGAAATATTACAATATATTAATTATTATTAATGGATTAAGATTTTAGAAGTGCAGGTTTGAGTAATTTTTATAAAGAACGAGTCATTTATTATGAAATAAGACTTTGTTATTTGAAGATTCTTGGTTGGTGAAATTCCAAACTTGTCGTCGAAACGTCGAAATATTACGATATATTAATTAATATTAATGGATTAAGATTTTAGAAGTGCTGGTTTGAGTAATTTTTATAAAGAACGAGTCATTTTAATGAAATAAGACTTTGTTATTTGAAGATTCTTGGTTGGTGAAATTCCAAACTTGTCGTCGAAACGTCGAAATATTACGATATATTAATTAATATTAATGGATTAAGATTTTAGAAGTGCTGGTTTGAGTAATTTTTATAAAGAACTAGTCATTTATTATGAAATAAGACTTTGTTATTTGAAGATTCTTGGTTGGTGAAATTCCAAACTTATGTCGAAACGTCGAAATATTACGATATATTAATTAATATTAATGGATTAAGATTTTAGAAGTGCAGGTTTGAGTAATTTTTATAAAGAACGAGTCATTTATTATGAAATAAGACTTTGTTATTTGAAGATTCTTGGTTGGTGAAATTCCAAACTTGTCGTCGAAACGTCGAAATATTACGATATATTAATTAATATTAATGGATTAAGATTTTAGAAGTGCAGGTTTGAGTAATTTTTATAAAGAACGAGTCATTTATTATGAAATAAGACTTTGTTATTTGAAGATTCTTGGTTGGTGAAATTCCAAACTTGTCGTCGAAAGTTCGAAATATTACGATATATTAATTAATATTAATGGATTAAGATTTTAGAAGTGCAGGTTTGAGTAATTTTTATAAAGAACGAGTCATTTATTATGAAATAAGACTTTGTTATTTGAAGATTCTTGGTTGGTGAAATTCCAAACTTGTCGTCGAAACGTCGAAATATTACGATATATTAATTAATATTAATGGATTAAGATTTTAGAAGTGCAGGTTTGAGTAATTTTTATAAAGAACGAGTCATTTATTATGAAATAAGACTTTGTTATTTGAAGATTCTTGGTTGGTGAAATTCCAAACTTGTCGTCGAAACGTCGAAATATTTTGATATATTAATTAATATAAATAGATTAATATTTTAGAAGTTCTGGTTTGAGTAATTTTTATAAAGAACGAGTCATTTATTATGAAATAAGACTTTGTTATTTGAAGATTCTTGGTTGGTGAAATTCCAAACTTGTCGTCGAAACGTCGAAATATTATGATATATTAATTAATATTAATAGATTAAGATTTTAGAAGTGCAGGTTTGAGTAATTTTTATAAAGAACGAATCATTTATTATGAAATAAGACTTTGTTATTTGAAGATTCTTGGTTGGTGAAATTCCAAACTTGTCGTCGAAACGTCGAAATATTATGATACATTAATTAGTATTAATAGATTAAGATTTTAGAAGTGCTGGTTTGAGTAATTTTTATAAAGAACGAGTCATTTATTATGAAATAAGACTTTGTTATTTGAAGATTCTTGGTTGGTGAAATTCCAAACTTGTCGTCGAAACGTCGAAATATTACGATATATTAATTAATATTAATGGATTAAGATTTAAGAAGTGCAGGTTTGAGTAATTTTTATAAAGAACGAGTCATTTTAATGAAATAAGACTTTGTTATTTGAAGATTCTTGGTTGGTGAAATTCCAAACTTGTCGTCGAAACGTCGAAATATTACGATATATTAATTAATATTAATGGATTAAGATTTTAGAAGTGCAGGTTTGAGTAATTTTTATAAAGAACGAGTCATTAATTATGAAATAAGACTTTGTTATTTGAAGATTCTTGGTTGGTGAAATTCCAAACTTGTCGTCGAAACGTCGAAATATTGGGATATATTAATTAATATTAATAGATTAAGATTTTAGAAGTGCTGGTTTGAGTAATTTTTATAAAGAACGAGTCATTTATTATGAAATAAGACTTTGTTATTTGAAGATTCTTGGTTGGTGAAATTCCAAACTTGTCGTCGAAACGTCGAAATATTACGATATATTAATTAATATTAATGGATTAAGATTTTAGAAGTGCAGGTTTGAGTAATTTTAATAAAGAACGAGTCATTTATTATGAAATAAGACTTTGTTATTTGAAGATTCTTGGTTGGTGAAATTCCAAACTTGTCGTCGAAACGTCGAAATATTACGATATATTAATTAATATTAATGGATTAAGATTTTAGAAGTGCAGGTTTGAGTAATTTTTATAAAGAACGAGTCATTTATTATGAAATAAGACTTTGTTATTTGAAGATTCTTGGTTGGTGAAATTCCAAACTTGTCGTCGAAACGTCGAAATATTACGATATATTAATTAATATTAATGGATTAAGATTTTAGAAGTGCAGGTTTGAGTAATTTTTATAAAGAACGAGTCATTAATTATGAAATAAGACTTTGTTATTTGAAGATTCTTGGTTGGTGAAATTCCAAACTTGTCGTCGAAACGTCGAAATATTGGGATATATTAATTAATATTAATAGATTAAGATTTTAGAAGTGCTGGTTTGAGTAATTTTTATAAAGAACGAGTCATTTATTATGAAATAAGACTTTGTTATTTGAAGATTCTTGGTTGGTGAAATTCCAAACTTGTCGTCGAAACGTCGAAATATTGGGATATATTAATTAATATTAATAGATTAAGATTTTAGAAGTGCAGGTTAGAGTAATTTTTATAAAGAACGAGTCATTTATTATGAAATAAGACTTTGTTATTTGAAGATTCTTGGTTGGTGAAATTCCAAACTTGTCGTCGAAACGTCGAAATATTACGATATATTAATTAGTATTAATAGATTAAGATTTTAGAAGTGCAGGTTTGACTAATTTTTATAAAGAACGAGTCATTTATTATGAAATAAGACTTTGTTATTTGAAGATTCTTGGTTGGTGAAATTCCAAACTTGTCGTCGAAACGTCGAAATATTACGATATATTAATTAATATTAATGGATTAAGATTTTAGAAGTGCAGGTTTGAGTAATTTTTATAAAGAACGAGCCATTTATTATGAAATAAGACTTTGTTATTTGAAGATTCTTGGTTGGTGAAATTCCAAACTTGTCGTCGAAACGTCGAAATATTACGATATATTAATTAATATTAATGGATTAAGATTTTAGAAGTGCAGGTTTGAGTAATTTTTATAAAGAACGAGTCATTTATTATGAAATAAGACTTTGTTATTTGAAGATTCTTGGTTGGTGAAATTCCAAACTTGTCGTCGAAACGTCGAAATGTTACGATATATTAATTAATATTAATGGATTAAGATTTTAGAAGTGCTGGTTTGAGTAATTTTTATAAAGAACGAGTCATTTTAATGAAATAAGACTTTGTTATTTGAAGATTCTTGGTTGGTGAAATTCCAAACTTGTCGTCGAAACGTCGAAATATTACGATATATTAATTAATATTAATGGATTAAGATTTTAGAAGTGCTGGTTTGAGTAATTTTTATAAAGAACTAGTCATTTATTATGAAATAAGACTTTGTTATTTGAAGATTCTTGGTTGGTGAAATTCCAAACTTATGTCGAAACGTCGAAATATTACGATATATTAATTAATATTAATGGATTAAGATTTTAGAAGTGCAGGTTTGAGTAATTTTTATAAAGAACGAGTCATTTATTATGAAATAAGACTTTGTTATTTGAAGATTCTTGGTTGGTGAAATTCCAAACTTGTCGTCGAAACGTCAAAATATTACCATATATTAATTAATATTAATGGATTAAGAATTTAGAAGTGCAGGTTTGAGTAATTTTTATAAAGAACGAGTCATTTATTATGAAATAAGACTTTGTTATTTGAAGATTCTTGGTTGGTGAAATTCCAAACTTGTCGTCGAAAAGTCGAAATATTACGATATATTAATTAATATTAATGGATTAAGATTTTAGAAGTGCAGGTTTGAGTAATTTTTATAAAGAACGAGTCATTTATTATGAAATAAGACTTTGTTATTTGAAGATTCTTGGTTGGTGAAATTCCAAACTTGTCGTCGAAACGTCGAAATATTACGATATATTAATTAATATTAATGGATTAAGAATTTAGAACTGCAGGTTTGAGTAATATTTATAAAGAACGAGTCATTTATTATGAAATAAGACTTTGTTATTTGAAGATTCTTGGTTGGTGAAATTCAAAACTTGTCGTCGAAACGTCGTAATATTTTGATATATTAATTAATATTAATAGATTAAGATTTTAGAAGTGCTGGTTTGAGTAATTTTTATAAAGAACGAGTCATTTATTATGAAATAAGACTTTGTTATTTGAAGATTCTTGGTTGGTGAAATTCCAAACTTGTCGTCGAAACGTCGAAATATTATGATATATTAATTAATATTAATAGATTAAGATTTTAGAAGTGCAGGTTTGAGTAATTTTTATAAAGAACGAATCATTTATTATGAATTAAGACTTTGTTATTTGAAGATTCTTGGTTGGTGAAATTCCAAACTTGTCGTCGAAACGTCGAAATATTATGATACATTAATTAGTATTAATAGATTAAGATTTTATAAGTGCTGGTTTGAGGAATTTTTATAAAGAACGAGTCATTTATTATGAAATAAGACTTTGTTATTTGAAGATTCTTGGTTGGTGAAATTCCAAACTTGTCGTCGAAACGTCGAAATATTACGATATATTAATTAATATTAATGGATTAAGATTTTAGAAGTGCAGGTTTGAGTAATTTTTATAAAGAACGAGTCATTTTAATGAAATAAGACTTTGTTATTTGAAGATTCTTGGTTGGTGAAATTCCAAACTTGTCGTCGAAACGTCGAAATATTACGATATATTAATTAATATTAATGGATTAAGATTTTAGAAGTGCAGGTTTGAGTAATTTTTATAAAGAACGAGTCATTAATTATGAAATAAGACTTTGTTATTTGAAGATACTTGGTTGGTGAAATTCCAAACTTGTCGTCGAAACGTCGAAATATTGGGATATATTAATTAATATTAATAGATTAAGATTTTAGAAGTGCTGGTTTGAGTAATTTTTATAAAGAACGAGTCATTTATTATGAAATAAGACTTTGTTATTTGAAGATTCTTGGTTGGTGAAATTCCAAACTTGTCGTCGAAACGTCGAAATATTGGGATATATTAATTAATATTAATAGATTAAGATTTTAGAAGTGCAGGTTAGAGTAATTTTTATAAAGAACGAGTCATTTATTATGAAATAAGACTTTGTTATTTGAAGATTCTTGGTTGGTGAAATTCCAAACTTGTCGTCGAAACGTCGAAATATTGGGATATATTAATTAATATTAATGGATTAAGATTTTAGAAGTGCAGGTTAGAGTAATTTTTATAAAGAACGAGTCATTTATTATGAAATAAGACTTTGTTATTTGAAGATTCTTGGTTGGTGAAATTCCAAACTTGTCGTCGAAACGTCGAAATATTACGATATATTAATTAATATTAATGGATTAAGATTTTAGAAGTGCAGGTTTGAGTAATTTTTATAAAGAACGAGTCATTTATTATGAAATAAGACTTTGTTATTTGAAGATTCTTGGTTGGTGAAATTCCAAACTTGTCGTCGAAACGTCGAAATATTACGATATATTAATTAATATTAATGGATTAAGATTTTAGAAGTGCAGGTTTGAGTAATTTTTATAAAGAACGAGTCATTTATTATGAAATAAGACTTTGTTATTTGAAGATTCTTGGTTGGTGAAATTCCAAACTTGTCGTCGAAACGTCGAAATATTACGATATATTAATTAGTATTAATAGATTAAGATTTTAAAAGTGCAGGTTTGACTAATTTTTATAAAGAACGAGTCATTTATTATGAAATAAGACTTTGTTATTTGAAGATTCTTGGTTGGTGAAATTCCAAACTTGTCGTCGAAACGTCGAAATATTACGATATATTAATTAATATTAATGGATTAAGATTTTAGAAGTGCAGGTTTGAGTAATTTTTATAAAGAACGAGTCATTTATTATGAAATAAGACTTTGTTATTTGAAGATTCTTGGTTGGTGAAACTCCAAACTTGTCGTCGAAACGTCGAAATATTACGATATATTAATTAATATTAATGGATTAAGATTTTAGAAGTGCAGGTTTGAGTAATTTTTATAAAGAACGAGTCATTTATTATGAAATAAGACTTTGTTATTTGAAGATTCTTGGTTGGTGAAATTCCAAACTTGTCGTCGAAACGTCGAAATATTACGATATATTAATTAATATTAATGGATTAAGATTTTAGAAGTGCAGGTTTGAGTAATTTTTATAAAGAACGAGTCATTTATTATGAAATAAGACTTTGTTATTTGAAGATTCTTGGTTGGTGAAATTCCAAACTTGTCGTCGAAACGTCGAAATATTACGATATATTAATTAATATTAATAGATTAAGATTTTAGAAGTGCAGGTTTGAGTAATTTTTATAAAGAACGAGTCATTTATTATGAAATAAGACTTTGTTATTTGAAGATTCTTGGTTGGTGAAATTCCAAACTTGTCGTCGAAACGTCGAAATATTACAATATATTAATTAATATTAATGGATTAAGATTTTAGAAGTGCAGGTTTGAGTAATTTTTATAAAGAACGAGTCATTTATTATGAAATAAGACTTTGTTATTTGAAGATTCTTGGTTGGTGAAATTCCAAACTTGTCGTTGAAACGTCGAAATATTACGATATATTAATTAATATTAATAGATTAAGATTTTAGAAGTGCAGGTTTGACTAATTTTTAAAATGAACGAGTCATTTATTATGAAATAAGACTTCGTTATTTGAAGATTCTTGGTTGGTGAAATTCCAAACTTGTCGTCGAAACGTCGAAATATTTTGATATATTAATTAATATTAATAGATTAAGATTTTAGAAGTGCTGGTTTGAGTAATTTTTATAAAGAACGAGTCATTTATTATGAAATAAGACTTTGTTATTTGAAGATTCTTGGTTGGTGAAATTCCTAACTTGTCGTCGAAACGTCGAAATATTATGATATATTAATTAATATTAATAGATTAAGATTTTAGAAGTGCAGGTTTGAGTAATTTTTATAAAGAACGAATCATTTATTATGAAATAAGACTTTGTTATTTGAAGATTCTTGGTTGGTGAAATTCCAAACTTGTCGTCGAAACGTCGAAATATTATGATATATTAATTAGTATTAATAGATTAAGATTTTAGAAGTGCTGGTTTGAGTAATTTTTATAAAGTACGAGTCATTTATTATGAAATAAGACTTTGTTATTTGAAGATTCTTGGTTGGTGAAATTCCAAACTTGTCGTCGAAACGTCGAAATATTGGGATATATTAATTAATATTAATAGATTAAGATTTTAAAAGTGCAGGTTTGACTAATTTTTATAAAGAACGAGTCATTTATTATGAAATAAGACTTTGTTATTTGAAGATTCTTGGTTGGT
Organism: Zhengitettix transpicula; assembly: GCA_037074705.1. NCBI lineage: Eukaryota > Metazoa > Arthropoda > Insecta > Orthoptera > Tetrigidae > Zhengitettix > Zhengitettix transpicula. The sequence continues at coordinate 87,859 of JAYJMR010000118.1, forward strand.
GAAATTCCAAATTTGTCGTCGAAACGTCGAAATATTATGATATATTAATTAGTATAAATAGATTAAGATTTTAGTAGTGCTGGTTTGAGTAATTTTTATAAAGAACGAGTCATTTATTATGAAATAAGACTTTGTTATTTGAAGATTCTTGGTTGGTGAAATTCCAAACTTGTCGTCGAAACGTCGAAATATTGGGATATATTAATTAATATTAATAGATTAAGATTTTAGAAGTGCTGGTTTGAGTAATTTTTATAAAGAACGAGTCATTTATTATGAAATAAGACTTTGTAATTTGAAGATTCTTGGTTGGTGAAATTCCAAACTTGTCGTCGAAACGTCGAAATATTGGGATATATTAATTAATATTAATAGATTAAGATTTTAGAAGTGCTGGTTTGAGTAATGTTTATAAAGAACGAGTCATTTATTATGAAATAAGACTTTGTTATTTGAAGATTCTTGGTTGGTGAAATTCCAAACTTGTCGTCGAAACGTCGAAATATTGGGATATATTAATTAATATTAATAGATTAAGATTTTAGAAGTGCAGGTTAGAGTAATTTTTATAAAGAACGAGTCATTTATTATGAAATAAGACTTTGTTATTTGAAGATTCTTGGTTGGTGAAATTCCAAACTTGTCGTCGAAACGTCGAAATATTGGGATATATTAATTAATATTAATGGATTAAGATTTTAGAAGTGCAGGTTAGAGTAATTTTTATAAAGAACGAGTCATTTATTATGAAATAAGACTTTGTTATTTGAAGATTCTTGGTTGGTGAAATTCCAAACTTGTCGTCGAAACGTCGAAATATTACGATATATTAATTAATATTAATGGATTAAGATTTTAGAAGTGCAGGTTTGAGTAATTTTTATAAAGAACGAGTCATTTATTATGAAATAAGACTTTGTTATTTGAAGATTCTTGGTTGGTGAAATTCCAAACTTGTCGTCGAAACGTCGAAATATTACGATATATTAATTAATATTAATGGATTAAGATTTTAGAAGTGCAGGTTTGAGTAATTTTTATAAAGAACGAGTCATTTATTATGAAATAAGACTTTGTTATTTGAAGATTCTTGGTTGGTGAAATTCCAAACTTGTCGTCGAAACGTCGAAATATTACGATATATTAATTAGTATTAATAGATTAAGATTTTAGAAGTGCAGGTTTGACTAATTTTTATAAAGAACGAGTCATTTATTATGAAATAAGACTTTGTTATTTGAAGATTCTTGGTTGGTGAAATTCCAAACTTGTCGTCGAAACGTCGAAATATTACGATATATTAATTAATATTAATGGATTAAGATTTTAGAAGTGCAGGTTTGAGTAATTTTTATAAAGAACGAGTCATTTATTATGAAATAAGACTTTGTTATTTGAAGATTCTTGGTTGGTGAAACTCCAAACTTGTCGTCGAAACGTCGAAATATTACGATATATTAATTAATATTAATGGATTAAGATTTTAGAAGTGCAGGTTTGAGTAATTTTTATAAAGAACGAGTCATTTATTATGAAATAAGACTTTGTTATTTGAAGATTCTTGGTTGGTGAAATTCCAAA